>JAHBCN010002897.1:0-83309 GCA_019359885.1 Listronotus oregonensis
AAAAAAAACCGAGGGAATGGTATGTTGGGAATACTGGATAGTGAAGGAAAAATCTTAATTTTTTATTAGGTTTGTCAAGGGTTTTTACCAGTGTCACAGTGACAAGTTGGGGGCCCAAAACTAAATCATTTTAAATTTCATTTAAATATACAAATTTTTTTTGGGCAAAAATAATTTCAATTTTTTTTCGCCTCTAGACTCCACCTCATGGGCGATTCGGTTTTGGGAAAAAATGAAACGTTTTTTTTAAAAAAAAGAAATTTTGTCCCTTTTAAAAATTCCGAATTTTTCCCAATAAGAAAGATTAAAAATTGAGATCTTGAGTAGATAAAATAATGTTGAAGAATGTAAATTTAAAATTTTTTATGCTATCAGTGCCTTTTTTAAGCCTTTTTATTTTGTTTTTTTTTTAAAAGTTAATTCTTCCCAAAAAATTTTTCCCAAAAAAAAAGGTTTTTTATGGACATGGTGTATTTATATTTGTCTTATTTGATACGCCCATTGGTTCACCAATATTTTGGAAGTAGAAATTGAGTAATAATTTTTGAAAAATAAACACTTTCAGTTACTATTTTCGTTTAATAAGCAAAGTCCTTTATGGCGCCAAAAACCCTTTTACCTTTTTTTTCTTTTTTTATTCGCAGTCTGTCGGAAAATTTATAGTGGGGTAACGATTATCGTTTCTTCACCGGGTATGTGGGGAAAGAAGTTTTGATATATTTTTTTAAAAAATTTTTAAAAAAAAAAAAAAAATTAGTTATTTTTTTAAAATTTTTTAACCCAAAGGGAAAAAAAATTTTAAAACTTTTTTTTAAAAAAAATTGGGAAAAAAAAAATCTTAAAACCCCCAAAAATTTTGGGTGACTTAAAAAAACATCTTTTTCCCAAAAACAAAATCTGGGCCCAAAATTTTTGGGGTTTTTGGGGTCTAATCATCAACCCGAAGTAAATTTTTTCAAAGTTCGGTTGCGATTTTTAAACGGCGGACCAAATTTATTTGAAAAACTTAAATTCTGGGTTAGATTCAAAAAAATTTTTTTTAAAATTAACGGTTCGCCATATTTTGTGTCAGAGGTTTTGGGCGTCGTGATCACCAATTCGAAGTCAAATTTGTTTAATATCGGTCTAATATGTCGGACCAAATATCCGAACTATTCCGTTTACGTCGATTAGTACGAAAGTTTTAAGGGTTTGATCAAAAGGGGGTCATATTAATTTTTAAGATAGCGGTTTAATATGGCGAACGGACTTTCAAAAATCATTTAATTAATTTTTGAAAATTTTGTTGGCCATATTGATTTCGCCATATTAAATTTACAAATATGACCCGATTGGATCGCTATATGAAACTCCTATGATAAATCTGGCGTAATTTAAAAGGGGGTTTGAATATTTGGTCCGTCAAATTAAACTCCTCATAGTGAATTTTGTAGATTTGTGATAAGAAACCCCCCTACACAAAATTTAGCGCAAATCGGTTGATCTTTGGAAAAGAAGTTTTTTTAAAGTTAGTAGAAAACCTCACGTAAGACAGCAATTCTGAAGGTAAATTTTATTTATGGTCTTTTTAAAATTTTTGGTATTTTAGACCTGTTTTTTGACGTTAGGAAGTTAAGTCTGTAATGCAATAGCTTTTTTGTGTGACTGTGTCACCTGCACTTTTGTCAATAAAAAGAAAACTGTTTTAAAAAATCAATGGTGGCACTGGTTTTTTAGAAGTCAAAAATCCGCGTAAAATATTGTAAATAATTTCATACAACGTAGTCACAGGAAAGTAGTTTGTTTTACCTAATATTATCTTAAATGTTCCAATTTTTTTAATAAAATCAATCAGATATTTTGCCGAATATTATATAGTTAAGTATTGTAGAATATCTGTAGGTATATTTGCAATAATCAAAATATTGATTTCAAAAAAAGATTTTCACTAATGTATACGATCGCACATGATATATAATATTCCTAAAATAAACAAAAGGCCTGCCAATTAAAATGAAAATTTATGATATGAACACAACTAATTTGCTCTTGCTATTTAGAATTAGAATATATTGTAAATTAATCGAAATTAAATTTTATGTATTAATTCCAATTTAGCGTTTGTCATAGAAACCACCGTAAAATATTGTAATAATGGGTTTAGCTTATGCAGGCGAATTTGCTTCGATGATGGTCAGTTTTGGCAAAAATTTAGATTACATGAAGTACACCCTTTTACGATAAGTTGTAATATATTATTTTTAACAAGTTTTAAAAAAATGGTGGTTTGGATTACCAGGTATGAAAATAGGCCTGGTAAATATTTATCTTCTACTCTAACTTGTTGTTTTTTTAAAGTAAAAATACAATGAAAAATTTTAAAGTATATAAAAGGCTATAAAATTAAAATAGTTGACAACCAAACAAATTTAATTTTAAATTAACTTTTTATTCACAATATAAGAGGCGACAGGCATGTTTTTGCTAAAAAGCCTTTAGAAAGATCACCAGATAACCAGAACTAAGCAAAACTGAGATATGCTGCCTCCTAAATAGGTTCGGAACATTTGTTAAATAGACATAATGTAAAAATTCGATTTTTATTTTTATATTTATATTATAGACCGTTTAATTTCTCTAGGGACCTTTATTTTCGGCCAAATAAAACGTTATGCTATGATAAAACATAGTGTCAAATTTCGTTAAAATCCGTTTAACAGATTTTTTACAATATATTTGAAAAAATTGACAATTTGGCAGATTGGTTTAAGTCCAGAATATTAAACCTAGATACTTGATGTCTGTTTTACATAAAGAAGACTTTTAAACGTTAAAAAAATAAAAATCGGTTCATTTGGCCGCACTCAGCAACTGTTTAAAGTTATGAACCATTGCTAAGGTCAATAATTGCTTAAAAAATATTTAAACAAATAAAAGAAAAACAATTTAATATAGCTTTAATTTTAAAGAAAGAAAAAACAGGTCATATTTATGGATATTCTTATATATATAAAAAAAATATGTGAAATTACCATCTTGTGTGTTTTTTCCGTAGAATCGCAAAAAAAATGATTTAACTTAAGACAAAATAAATTTAATATTTTTTTAATGTGACAGATTGGTTCGTTTTTGAAAGCGTCGCATTTTTTATATGTTTTATTAAAAATATGTTGTATATATTTTTAGTAATAGCAAAATTAATTTAATTTATGTTCGATTTAATTTTAAAAATAAATATAGGTAACAATAAATACATGGAATGCTAAAACACAAAAAGCCAGTATTCTGTAAAAGTAAAATATATAATTATTTCTCCGGTTACTTAAAACGAATATGAAATGCCTTTTATTGAACAGTATTCAGAAAAATTAGACGCTTTTAAAAAAACAAACCAATGAACAAATAATATTATTTTGATCGCATCCCTTTTCTATTAATTTAGATCATTATCTTAAGTAGGTAGGTAGGTTTAAAGTGAGTGGGTATAACACCCTTCCACCGCGACCGATCGGTCTATTGCGGCTCACACCCTTTTATATTTCTCCCACCAGGTCCAGACTCCTAATAAATCTTATGATCCCGCTGGGAGAGAGATCTTTCACCTCCCCCGGCAACAAAGTGTCATTGCCGAGGATTGCGAATCTTAGTCGTGCCATTGCTGGGCACGAACACAGTATGCGTGCTGCCGATTCATCCCCCTCCATGCACATGCGGCACTCGGCGTCTTTCGCTAGGCCGATTTTGTGCATGTGGTATTTTAACCTGCAGTGTCCCGTGTACACTCCCACTAGAGTTTTAAGGTGTACCCTTGATTGCTCCAGTAGTTTGACAGTACATTGTTGGTTCGGTGGGCTTATGAAGGCCTTCGAGTGTCTAAGACCCGGAAGTCCATGCCAGTAACGAAGATTTTCTCTTTGTGTCCAAGCTGATATGAACTGCTTGGCGTTCCATAAGATATACCGATGACCGGTTCCGGCCCTGTGAATTTTGTTTTCACCTCCCTTTTGGCAAGGAGGTCTGCGGATTCATTACCCTCTAGGCCGGTGTGTCCAGGTATCCACAGTAGTGTAACCTTATTGTTTTGACCCAGTTTGGTCAGCGCATTCTTGCAGTCCAGACGGTTTTCGAATTGCACCGGCTGGATTCAAGAGCCTGAAGAGCTGCTTGACTATCCGAGAATATTTTAACTGTCTTACGTGTGCAGTGCCGATCAACCAGCGATCTAGCACACATCTCAATAGGAAATACGTCCGCTTGAAATATGGTTGCGAGAGTGCCCAGGCTAAAGCAAAACTCTGTCCTCGGCCTCTGTCCAAATATTCCAGCTCCAACACCGTCCTTGGTTTTGGAGCCATCGGTGTACCAACAGATGTCAGCCCGGAGCAGGTCGGTCGTTTGTCAACTCCAGTCCTCCATTTGTTGGTAGGCTACACTGTAGGGCCGGTTGTAATTGGTTGCTGTAGGCATTATGGTCAGGACTTTCCTGAGGAGACTGGTGCTCTCCATATGACACTCCTGCGGTTTGTTACTGACCGCTTGATAGAGTCTGTAGGTTGCCCACCTTGCCCCTCTCTCCAAGTAAATATGCAGAGGAGGCAGTCCTAGGAGGGCTTCCATGGCCGCCGTTTGTGTCGAGCGCATCGCGCCCTTGATTATTAGGCAGGCCTGTCTCTGTAGGCCAGATAGGGTCGCCTTACGGGTGACTTTTTCTAGATGCGAATTCCAGCTAAGAGTGCTATCTAGGATCATCCCCAGATATTTTGCTTCTTTCGCAAATGATATTGTTTCACCTTGCAGAGTTGGTGATCTCAAGTTAATCAGGTTTCTCTTTCGGGTGAAGGGGACGATAACCATTTTTTAGGGTTTATTGTCATTTTCTTAAGTAGTTCTTTGATTTTGTGGCAAAAAGTGTACAGGTGGCGCATTTTGATTGTATTTACGTGTAGTTTAAGCTTGAGGTTAAAATTATTAGGCAAACATTTATACTTTAATTATTTATCATAGTAAAAAGTGGAAAGACTGGTATAAATTAAACAGCACTGCAAAAACTCTACTTAGATGCATCTACGAAACAATTTATTTTAATGTGCACACGTAATTAATCAAGATTAATATAATACGGATTTCAAAATAACGATGTGTTTAAATTTGTAATAAAATTCCAGGACACTTATCAGAAATTAATTTATAATAACTGCGTAGTAATGATTAAAAAATACTGACAGCAAGTGAGATATGACCATTCCCACGATGACGAAACATGGTGCAACCATCTGGCGACGTAGTGCAAATGTACCAAAGATTTTTGAGAAATGTGTGCAACCGAGAAATTTTATCCTTCAAGTAAAATAAAAAAGTGCTGCTTAAAAACATAATAATTTGTGTTCCAAAAAATAGTTTCGCCCAGGGAAGCGTCCTTGCGCCGATCTTATTTAACATATACACAAACGACCAACCCACACCTGAAGACACGACACTTTTTCTATACGCTGATGACGCTGGTGTAGCAGCGCGGATAAAAGGACCTTTAGGAGGTGGAGGCAAAGCTGGAGGGCACTTTAGCCACTATGTCAGCTTACTACGAAGAGAACTCCCTTAAACCCAACCCCCTTAAAACTCAAATTTGTGCATTCCACCTTCGCTCACGTCAGGCTAAAAGAAAGCTTAACGTTGTCTGGAATGGTGTCACCCTTGAACATACCGACAAGCCAATTTATCTCGGAGTAACCGTTGATAGATCACTTACATATAGGCATCACTGTGAAAAGACCCGTCACAAAGTAAATCAATAGCAAATGGGGCGCAGAACCACTGCCCAAGCACTTTGTTTCTCCACAGCTGAGCATGCATGTCTTGTATTGTCTAGATCGGCGCATGCCAGGAAAGTCGACATAAGCCTCAATGAGACCTGTAGGCTGGTGACGGGATGCATGAAGCCCACAGAACTGGGAAATCTGTACGGAGCCACAGGTTTCAGCGATCCCAAATCAAGAAGAACAGCTCACGAACACTCTGAAAAGTTTAAAAAAAGCCTTTGATGATCGCCATCCCGTATTTGCCACCAGCTGCCCAACATCTCACAGATTAAAATCCAGACACCGTTTTCTTAAAGACCCGTTGGATGAACCACCTGCCAACTATCCTCCAGTGGTGTCTTAAGTGGCTTTAAAACATGGAAGATGCTAAATGGCATTCGAACTGGTGTCGCACCTGTAAAAACAAACTTGATCAGAGACTTTTCGAGCCAAATGACGACAAGTGTGACTGTGGCGCAGTACAGACAATGGAACCTCTCCTGACATGTCCAAACAACGACTTATGGCAAGGCAAACCCGAAGCATTGGACGTGGCTCAATACTGGGCCGAGAAACTTGTTCCGGATACGAAAAAGTAAAGTAAGTGTGTTTCTAAAATGTATATTTAGCTTAATCTTTTGGTAAGTACAACTATTTTTTAATTACCAATAAAAAACAAACAATAATTATTTTTTTTTTTTACTTAAATTTAATTTCAAATGAAATATCAAAATAAATTTCATAAAAAAAATGTATTATTTGTATGTAAATAAACATCTCCTTAAAAAAAAAGTGTAAATATGCAAAACCTCGCAAAAAGTGTTCGACGTACTACTCGCTGTAATGAAACGGGCGCGGTGTTGCCAACTTTATTAACCTTTGAAAGTCAATATTTCGAAAACAATTAACTTTTGACCCATATGTTCTTGGCTTTTTCAACTTATTTTGAGCTCCACTATCGCCCATTAAAATCGTAAGCACCATACTTTTTACACCCTGTATAATATTATTCTTAAACTGTTAATTTAATATTAAAATACCTAAAAATTAGGATTAAGTTGTATGACACCAGTTCTAGCTAACAATATAAAAATTGTGTAAAAAACTAGATAATATTTTTAAAATATCCCTACTTTAAACGGTAAAATTTAAAATTATAATAATAAACGTTGTGAAAAAATAGCTAATTGTTATTCCTTATTGTTTCTTAAGAAAATATTTCCTTAAAGATGTTATTTAAACAGTGCAAAAGACTACAGAGACAACGATTTATGGTCAGTTTAGGCCTCTGTTGGAATTCTCAGCCAAGCTAAATCCCCCTAGAGAAAACGTGCATTTGCTCTATCGACGGCCTCTGTCCGATTCATCTAATCTCAGAGATTTATGTGAAAGGGATTTAGTCAAGTCGGTCATTTGTTTTGTATAAATAAACCTTTTTAGAACAAATAGAACATCTTCACCGAATAAGAGCCATAATTCTAAGATATATATAATAGACCAGTAACTAGAGACGAAAATGTGTTTTGCTTTTTTGGTACTTACTAAACATATGAAATTCTTAATAATGTGTAAAAAAATTAAATTATTCTCTTTAAAACGTTGTTAACTAATTAACTGCCAACATTATGGTGGTATGGTTTTTTTCTGTTTGGTTACTTTTTTATGCATATTAATAAAAGTAATAATTTTACCAAACTAACAGAAAGATTATAATAGTTTTACCAGCTTATCCAAAATAAAAAATGGACGTTTTGTAACGCCTACTTAAAAAACTTTGACACGTATTTTTTAAAAAGTATTAAGAAAGACGATATTAAACTACCAACACTTGATACTACTAGTTTACACTTTTTACAGTTTATTGTTACCCTAAAAAAATATTTAGTAACTATATGTTTAAACTAACAGACAGCTAGGCGTGACTAGGAGCACTAGTAAACCCTAAGGTAACGTCCAAGCTGACATGGGAATGCCAAAGAGAACTGAAAGTCCTGGGAGAAAGCAATACAGTTACCTTATTGCTTTCTCCCATTGTGTGTTAACTCTCCTGTGGGTACCAGGACATTCGGGAATAGTAGGCAACAAAAAATCGGATAAGCTAGCGAGACAGGGATCATCCCCAACAGCCTCAGTGGAATAAAACATGGAAAATATTTTATAAGGAGCCTATCCAAAAGAACGAAAAAATAACTACTCAGACAAAGTAGGATTAGACTTCGCATAACAGTAGTACGGCTAAGAGGACACCTACACAAAATAGGCTCATACAATGGAGACCCAAGTTGCAGAATGTGTGGGAAAGAAATAGCCTACCATATCTTGTACGAACGTGAAGCGTTGAATCACAAAAGACAGGCATTATTTGGGCAACCGAAAATGAGTCCACAGGAATATATAGAATGATATACAGTATATCAGTCTCGGGGTTATACAGCCTTGTAGAAGGAACAAGACTAATGGGAGGATTGGCATAAAAGATAATGGAAGATTAGACACAAAAAGCCCAAGAGGCTAAGTTGCCTCCGGTAGTAAATCCAGACAACACTCAGGGAAAAAGAAGAAGATATGTTTAAGCTTAACTATCATATATTGTTTAAACTTGGAACAGGCATATTTTTACAATTAAAATGTATACTTAAGGTATGTCATTTTGTTAAAACTAACTGTTTTGTTTAAAAAACACCAAATGGGTGTAATATACGTATCCTCTAGTTAGTTCCGCATATTGAGCGATTTTATGTAATTACAAAGTTTATTTTTCTTAAAAGTCAAGGGTCAATATAACTAAATCAAAAACCCAAGCATCGCAAATTAAGTAGTAATATTATTTTAGTTATATTAAAAAATTTCTAAACAATAGTGACAGATGGAAATTTTTGCCTGCTTGTACCACAATAATACTATGATGGCCAAAGCGCCCTTTTTAAAATAAAATATTAATGGAAATTTACTATTTTTTTTTTCTAGATTATATATAGGCAAAATCCACAAAAATATTAAAACACAATATCATCCATATATGTCAATTTTTTTTCAAAATTTATTAAAAAATAACACATTTTTTTAAACTTTCTAGACTGCAAAGTCTTTATGTTTAACACATGGTCTTAATAAAAAAGTAGACAATTTAGAGAAGGAAACTTAATAATAATGGACTTATATGGGCATAATTTTAAAATTAAAAAAAAATGTAATTAAAAAAACTGTTGGGTATTAACATTCTAAATAAACTAGTATACATTACTTATTGTCGACTTAATTATGTGTATGCAAATATCATTCAAATTTTTATTTAGTTTTATTACATTATGAGAATTACTCTACATAGTAAAAATTGCAAAAGTGGTTATAACGTTGCACGCCCAAAACTTTAATGTATTACTTTAGTATGGTATTTAATATTTTGTTACATAATTAAGGCTAGACGAACAAACCTTCCATAAGCACGCAATATAAACATGCAAAAAGTATTCTCATTCCGGCCCTAAAAGAAAATCCCAATTCCTGCCTTATTACAGTATTATGCATCTCTTATCAGGCTACAAAAGTAAGTACATCCTTCTCGAAAATTTATGCTCCTTAATTAAATTAACAAGCTTAGCTTTTCGTCGCTGCTCCGCTCCGAAATGGCTGTTCTTAGCTCCCTATTTCTTCCATATTATGGGAGAGCCACTTCTTCTATATTATATGGCCGCATGTGAAAAGATATACGGCACACCTAAATAAATATAAATGAAAATTATATGCATTTGAAAAAAAGTAAAAAACTGCAGAAATTTAGAAAAGAAAAAAATATTTTTTTATATTTATTAAAGCAAATGTTACTGCTTTTACCACAAATATGTGCGAGTTAAATACTTAATAATTTAAAATATATTTTAATATTAAATTATTTAAAAATTAATGTGTAAAAACCTTGCGCATTCCATTCAAATAAAAACATGAGGGTGGATCCTTTTAGCTTATACCTTTTCTAATTTTTAAATGGAATGTAAACTTAAAAAAAAAACAAATTTAGTAGGTTATTAAATGCAGAGGAGAACCTATTTAGTGTCAGCCAAAAGTCTTGATAATAACTATAAACGATTACTTTTAAAATATGGTTGCTATACAATTCATAAAATAATTTAGTAGGATAAATTAAAGTATGAAAAATGTCTTATAAATAATACAAAAAAAAATATGATTTTGTTTTGATACGCTACTAAAGTTATGTCTGCAATTTAAAGCGTTAATAAAAATATAAAATTATTACTGTTTATACTGGTTTTAAACTTTAACGCATAATAAATTTCTAAAAAATATGAAATGTTAAGGATATAACTATTTGTAATTCAGTTTTTGTCCACTTTTCCTACTAACAAATCTTTATATGATTCACATTCTGTAAAAAAGCCGTGTCGATTTTGTTCACTTTTTTTTATAAATTATATGCATTATATTGGAATGGTATAAAATTAGCTTTTTATATTACCTTTTTATTAATATAAAACCGTCTTTTAGTATTGATGCTAAATATAGGGTATAGTTAATTTCTTTAAAACTCGTTATAATAGCAGGTTTTAATAATGCTGGTTATTATAAAAAAATTGAAATTTCAGGTATAAAGTGTTATCTTAAAAATGGTTTAAATGTTTTTTTAACAATAAAGCTAATTATAAAATCTTTTTTTCTAGCCTTGTGTGTGCCTTGTAATCAAGGTTATTTAAATATCTGGATCTTAGTAAAAAAGGGCCAATCTCCAATTAAGCTTAATTGGTGATTAGCTTTTTATCGTTAAGTCAGGATCAGAAATAAATAATTTTAATAAGAAGTCAACAACTTTTATCTGTTTTTTATACGGTTAAATGTGTGTTGCGTCCTAAATTATAAGTTGTTTAAAACACACTTTAAAAATTAATTCTCTTTTAATTGATTTTATATAAAAAATCATTAATTTTAGACAACAACCTGGTCATGGTAAAATTTAATTTTTTTCTTAAAATAGTAAAAGCTCTGACCAAACGTTTAAATGCCTTTTGTACTTTAATAGGTCTAAAAAATGCATATTTTTACACATCTGCAGACACTGGATCTTAGGGGATCCAAAGTAAAAACAGTTGGTATTAGTGTTCCTTCCAAATTATTTGTATGTTCCCTTTGTTTTATTAGGTTAAGATGATCTTTGGATTTGTTTCTAATAATGTTATTTTAAATAATTTTCGGAATTAATTTTATTAAAATGCAGATTGAGGTTAAAAGGAACCTTTCTTAGGAGCGTTGCCCACACAAGTAAAGTAACCGATCACATAAATACAGGTTTTGTAACACAATATAAACTCTTTGGGTATAGATTAAAATTTAAAAAAGAACCTTGAAAATAAAATAAATAAAATGTAAAACAGAAACCTGGTTTTAAAACAGTTAAAAATGACTGGTCAATCAACTCCATTTTGGGCTTTACCACAAATTTATATGAACTCACCGATATACAGAGTTGGTTTATTTCATCACGCGTTGAATAATAATACGCCTCAAATAAAGCTTTTTCACTATATAATTACAATGCATATCATATGGTAACGATGCAAATTTAGACTCTTTCTGCACGGGCTAATTTTATTAATGGTTACAAAGCCGACATTTTATAATATAGCGAATTTTATATAGGGCATGATCCAAATAAAAGATGTCTTTTTGTTGTAGAAAGTCTTTACAAAATCCGTGCATATAATTTAATAACATATTTTTAGAGTTAAAATAGGCTTATTTAAGTCAACATGATATGTCTAAAATTGCTTCCTTTGGCAGGTGAAGGGCGTAAAAGTTTTAAAGAAATATTCCTTTTTCTAAAGTTTCTTAAAAACATACTAATCAATTAGACAGATACAAAGAGAACAGGCAGCAGACAAACAAAGTCAAATAATTCTTGTCATTCATATTTTGATCATCCAGAAATTTTTATTCGGGTACTACATGTATTTAGTATTAACGGCAAATATAAACTAACTGTAATACTAGCTAATCAAAACTTACTGATAACGTTAGATTTAGAAAAGTATTTTTTCTACAAGCGTGCGGAAAACTTTTCTGCACTAGTGCGGAAAAGTAAAATCTTTTAGTTTTTGGAACATAAATTAGTATCTTACTATAAAATAATGCTTATAATAGTTATATATTTGAAGAAACTGAATTTTGTTGTAATTTTGCAGTCTTTTTATAACATTTATTTAATAAAATAAAATAATCCTAATTTACCATATGTAAGTACACATTTTTAATAACTCCATATAAATTATGAAAGAATCCATAGCAACCAACTTATTGTTTATGCATCTATCAGAAATTAATTTTTTGTCACGCATTTTTCAACCAAACTGGAGAAACATTTTCAATGGATTCTGACGACGATTTACCAGCATCGATTATCGAAGCAGCAGAAATAGCAAGTATAGATCTCCTGCCCATGAAATCTCGTCACAGGTATGAAAAAGAATATGTTATGTTTAAAAGCTGGTGTCAAAGTAAAGTCTTTTAAAGAAGAGATTTTTCTGGCCTATTTCTCTTATTTATTAAAAACATGTACACCCAATACATTATGGTCTAGATACTCTATGCTTGATTTATCATTAAGTTACGAAAGAACATAGATTTAAGCAAGTTTTTTAAAGTGACGGCCTACCTTAAAACACAAAGCGTTGGTTTTAGACCCAAAAAGGCCAAAGTCTTTTTAAAAGAAGAAATATCAAAATTCATGGATGAAGCGCCAGATGATACTTATTTACATATAAAAGTGGCTACGATTTTTGGCTTAGCGGGCGCTTGTCGTAGAGAGGAGTTAACAAAAATATGTCTGGACCATATTGAAAACGAAGGAAATTTAGTATTAATACACATTCCAGACTTAAAAAATCACAGCTGTAGAGATGCAAAAAATCAAATATTTTTAACTCTATATAGAAAGTATGCCAGTTTAAGAAAGCCGACAACACCACATAGGCGATTTTTTGTGAACTATAAACACGGAGTGTATACAGTACAATGTATCGGCATTAATACCTTCGGAAAAATGCCATCGGAAATAGCGGCCTATCTCAAACTTATTAAGCCGGAATTGTATACTGGGCATAGCTTTCGCCGGTCCTCTGCAACATTTCTCACAAACTCCGGAGAACAAATATCCAACATTAAAAGTCTTGGAGGCTGGAAGTCTACATCAGGGGCTCAAGGATACCTCGAGAATTCAACAAATTTTAGAAAAAATATTTCAAACAAAATACTCAATTTTACCGAAACAGCTTCCACTATCCAGAAACAACCGTCAATGCCGTCTTCCAATGTACTAAACCTCTCGGTTCAGGAAACTGCTCCATAGTTGCAAAATATTGGCTCATCAAGAACCCAACGCCGCCGCCGTCAACGTTTTCTACAAAAAAGCAACTCGCGTCATCAATAAATTTGCAAAACGCGAACAATTGCACTTTTACTATAAATGTTAATAATAATAATTTTTCTATAAATTTCTTCGTTAATAGATAATAGTTTAATCCTAAATCTTTAAAATTATGTTAGTGTTTCTTTCGCTTGTATATAGAAAAATATTGTTCCACTTGCGGAAAGTAACTTTTCCGCTCTTGGCTGCTTACCCGAACTCCGCTGCGCGTTGTTCGTGTAACGGCAGTCGCGTGCGGAAAAGTATCACTTTCCACCCTAACACATAACTATAAGGAGAATAACTTACTATTCTGTAAAATAATTAAAAAAAAACATTTTTTTTAATATTTAAAGCTCTCTCTCTTAATACTAATATCTTATAGCTCATAACATAAACTTGTTTTTTAGGAAAGCTTGATGTTAATTATGCAAGCCAATAGTTTTTTTAATATTCGACCTTTTTTGTTGGTTTGATAAGACCTGGTAAATAAAATGCCGGTAATATTTTACAATAAACGGTGAATTTTGTAGTTTAGCGAATGCGTGGTCCTATTTTACGAATAACGTCATATAAAATGAGGCTCTATAAATCATACGAATGTATATTTGAGCTTTAAAAATTTGAAAATATTTGTCAAATGTCGCTGAATTTTAGTCATATAGAGCTTATGAAAATAGAGTTTGTTTGGTCATATATTTTAGAATTAACAGGTTATTTTAGTTATTATACATACGTAAATTTAATAAAAATATATTTTGACAAACATAGAACGTTCCCGTTAGATTTTTTGTGATCGTAACTGATTAAGTTATTAAAATGAATCCCTAACTAAAGTTATTAAAGCAGAGGGCCAATAGACACACGGACAGACAGATTTATAGAAATGTAAAGCCATCTTTTCAGTAGTACAGAGTTTGCAAAACGTAAAGAACTATAGTTATCTTGTAGACATTCTATTAAAATTCTTTTCTTTTACGGAAAAATTAAAAATATACATATATGACCATACCCAAATAAACATAATTTACACAAGTATTTTAGTTTTTATTTCAATTTTTAAAGTAATTTTAGGCAACAAACTATCCCGACTAATAACTAAAGTTAAATGCAAATACCTTCTAGCAATATTCTGTATCTCAGTCTATATTTACTCGTGTATAATCTCGGAAAGTCAACAGACTGGTTCGTTTGCTGAAACCAAAAGTGGTTTTCCTTCGATTTTAATACTTAGTTAATATTAACACTCTAAGACAGACTTTAAGATTTAAACAGATAAATAAGTAATTGGGACAAAACCTGATTTATAGCATAAGAATGTATAACACTATTTGGGTGAATCTTTATTGACATTTTTTTATATTAAAGGTTTGTCAAAAGTAGGAGCTTAAACCAAGTCTTATACAGCGTTTCCCAGATAAGAAGGGCATCTTGGAAATGGTATAAAGTCGGTTAAATGAGATAAAAGTTTTATGTGAATAACGACTGACGCCTTTTTAAATTCCTAGTATTTCCGGAAAAATCCGAGAAAAACCGAAATTTCGGAGAGTCATTTAAATTTTTTTCTAGCTTCATTTCTAAACCAATTTTAAAATAATTAAAATGTTTTAAAATGTTTAATGCTTTCATATTTATACCCCACGTTTCGTCACTCGGCCACCACCATCAACTTTATTTTTTCTTATCGATGCCATATTGGATTTGTAGATAAAAGTGTTTCTTATTCTGATTTTAATAACGCAACGTATAACATGTTATACCTCAAAAAAATTAATATTTTTTAGTTGGTCTTGATTCGGGCGATTTTCTTTGGTTTTTTTGTGAAAAAAAAGTTCAGCACATATTTTTGGTAAAGTTGTTTTATTTAAATGAGGGAACACGAGATATGTTATAAAAACTTTATTACAAATTTAATAAAGACACTAAAAAAAAATGCAAATATTGGATATTTCTTAAAATAAAAATGGCTTTTTACTAGGCATGAATAAACTTACTTGCCAAAGGGATTCGTTTAAAGCTAAATAGGACATTGTTTTATAAAGATATTAAAAAATATTACTAATTTTAAAATAAAATAAAAATAAAAAGCAAATACTTTAATCGGGAATTCAAAGATTTATGTATTTAAAACATATTACAGCAATTATTCAAAATAATGACAATCCTCTGGGATATCTACATGCACGCGTCTAATGAAACTCATAACAGCTTTAAAAACATTTTTTCCAAGTATTTTTGTGTGTCTGTTTTTTTAAACTGCCTGACCAAAACGTATTTGAAACTGTCAGGTCAAATGACCTTGCGGCTACCTAAAAGATTCGCTAAACTTATCTACCTATGGTTAGATCAATCATTTAAATATTCAGAGATTTCTTTAGTATTGTGTTTAAAGGCTCTATCCTGTTTGAACCAAAATCCGTTTTGTTTTGCAAGAGATGCATATTGAAATATTTCTCAAATTTGGTTCTCAAAAAGTAAACACATATTTTTATGTAGTTGTTGCCTTTCCTGATATATACAGGGTGATTTATAGAAATATCAATATTTTAGGTACGTAATCAGGGTCCAAAAATAAACATAAAAGCCTTTACAAATATGGGTCCGCAAGACCTTCGTTTCGAAATACAGGGTGTTAAAATTTTTATTTAATCTTTTTATTTTTTTAATAAAATCTTTGATAATGTTAATATTGGAGTAAAAACTGGTATCCTTTTTGGTATGACAGATTCGAATCTAATCTTATTACGGCTCATACTTGTAGGGCGAGCCACCTACACGTCTTTTTACTATTTTGAACAATCACAACTTTTTGGTACTTACATTTTTAAGTAAGTTAAATAATTGTTTTGGCATTTTTAAGTTAAAAAGGTATACCTGTTAAAAGTTGATATGGGCAACCGTTTTCAAGATATTTGGAATTAAAAAAATTACCACGCATCTGATTTTATTATAGCAAAATAAAAAAAAATTAAACAAAATGTATAATTAAACAATATGTATTTTAATTTTCAATAAAATTATTGTTCCTAAATGATGTTCGGCAAAACATGAGCTAGGTTTTATAATTTTTAAAAATTCCACCATTTACTTCTAAGCACATGTCAGCTCTGTGGTGAACACCCTGTATCTCGGAAACGAAGGCCTTGCGGACCCGTATTTGTATAAACTTTTATGTCTATTTTTGAACCCTGACTACGTGCCTGAAGTATTGACATTTCCTCATGAATCACCCTGTATATTTCCAAGTACATTTGCGCTGTTATCCTACAGTTTCTGTCAAATTTGTACCGAAGTTTTAACATATGTTTTTTTACTTTATCGAAAAAATAGTCTTCCTAGAAAACCCGCAAAATCTCTAAGACGATATTAATTTTCTGGAAATTAAAAAGGTTAGGAACGTTTAAAGTATAACTTGTTACTATTTATTTAAATCAGAATAAGGAGTACTATTCATCTATGTAAAAATCCAGTATGGCGCCCAAAGGAAAGAATAAAGTTGATGATAGTGGCAGTCGGATGTGAAATATAAAAGCTCTGTCAGATAGCGAGAAAAAAGAGGCAATGTAAATGTGCAATTTATTTTGAAATCCGTTTTAAAATAAATCTACAAAGAAATAAAATTAATTTTAAAAAAATTTGGTTTTTTACCAGCATATATTAGGCACAGCAACTTTTTTTAAATTTAACTGCGTTCGTATCTCTTCCTATTTCCAAGATGTTCATACTGGCCTGCATACACGCTGTATGTTTTTGGTTGGATGTACGAGGTGGTGAACAGGACACAGAAAAAAGGTTCAAATAAAGAAAGCTTGAAAAGTTTGGAAAGTCGCATTTTTTCTACATTTGTCGCTAATAACTTTGTATGAATTGATCGTACGGAACCATTGTAAAAAGCGAAGTTTCGCAATTTTTCTTAAGGCTTAAGATATAGACTTAAGATTTCTCTGTGGACTCTGTGAAGAGAAAAAGCTTGATGACTATGATTTAGTAAACCATCACGCCAAATTTCATTAAAATTGAATAATATGATGCACAATAATTTTGTAGAATATGGGACTTAAACATCGATTTTTTTTTTAAATTCTTGCTCATTAGATCTATAGCTTAAACAAAAAAATGCCTATAAACAAACCGAATATTTCCGCGAGTTTTTAAAAAAATATTTTTTCTAAAATATGGTTCTGAAAAACACGCTTTATTTGATATGACAAAATTGTTAATCGGTCGATTGAAAGCACAGATACCCAGCTTATTACGGCGAATCTATAAACTATAGCCAACTTTTTGTACCTGTGAAACTCACATGAGTGCCTTAAAACGTAATTTTAACACAAATATCATACAATATTTTTTCTACAAACGCAATAATGCAGTTAAAAATTAAATTATTCAAAAATTAAAAGATATAGTTTTACATAGCATCGTATATACAAATTATTGAAGATGGCATTTATTAATGAATTCTAACAACCGTTGTTGATGCTGGTGAGAATGCGTTTTTTTTCTTTTTAATCCACCTCAACTACGGAAAATGTTAGAACTGTAAAAGGAATTTGTTTTTCAAGTTGTTTGAATAGTATAATTAATATAAATGTTAGCCAGTAAATAAACGTTGACGTTACCTTTCAAAATTTGACATTTCACTTTTAAGACTAGTGCTTTAAAATGTTACTTTAAGGCACTAGTGCTTTAAAGTAACATTTTTAATGCATCTAGATAGTGTTAACAATTAAATTTCTAACACTTTTGTACAAAAAAATATTCAAACAAAACTTATGCACTTACAAAATAAGAAATAAGAATATAACATCTTATTTTGCAGTACCTTTTGGCTTCTTAGGTAAGCTTTCCTTGTTGATATCTTAATACCAACAAAAAAAATAGCATATTTATAAAAAAAAACTGTTAAAATGAATGTATAATACTTTTCTAATATACTCATTAGGCTTAAATAATGCCGTTTGAATTTGTAATAAACTGCAAGTCCCCATAAGAATTATCAAAATTACACACGGTAACTTAAATAATTAGAAAGTATTATCTAAAAAATACTTAATACCATTTTCGCCACATAACGACAGGTAATAAACATTTTAGAATTTAAAGAGCTTTGCGTTTTTATTGCTACTTTTTTCCATCATGTAAATTGGGTGGACGTAAAAACCAGCTTTGTTCATTTATGGCTGCGAGCGTTTGATGTGCTTTTAAATATTACATACTGATATAAATTACCATGCATGACGAAATTTTAGATTTTAATTTTTTTTCTAATTACTATGTAAAACCAATTTCAAAGCAAACGTTGTTTTATATTTATTGTCTCCTTGTCTTAATTTCTATTTATATATGTTTTGTTATTGTACCTAATAAAACAAAATCACTATTTAATAATTTATTATAAAAGGTATTTTGGGTAAAATTTAAAAGCAAGTAATATACAGTGTCTTTTCAAAGTTTTAAAACGGTCTGGTATTTCGCAGACGGTACAAAGGAAAAATATTCAAGTTAAAACACTTAGTGGTCTTAAAAAACGCTTAATTCGATAATAATATCTGTCAAATGTACAGCTTTTGGAATAAAGTGGACAACTTCGTTTTTTTTTTAATACAAAGCCAGATTTAGTTTTATTGCAAATAATTTGGGGCACCACTATAACTAAAACCTCCAAATATCAGATCTTTATTTTAAGAAGTTTTTTAAATATGGCAACTCTATGTTTTTATTTCCAAAGAGGTGCATATATTTTTAAAAGACAACGACACATTTTCAAATAGGTGGGTAACACGAAGAGAAAGAATGCAGTGGCCAGCCCGGTAAAAAGTAGCTTAATTTGGCATTTTTACGGGAAAAAAAATTTGTCAAAAATCACTTTGATAACGCCTCAAATTTTAAAAAATAGCAGAGACGAGTTTAATGACCACTTGTGCTTAGCAAATGGAACACACTAACATTTAATTAGATAACTGATCCAGTATCATATATTTATTTTATTGATATATTTTTTATTAGTTCTTGTACAAAACCATTCTACAATAAATTTTATTTTAAAAAATCCATTACTTGAAAGTAAATAAATGATTGATTAATAAACAATTATGTTTTAATGTTGCCATATCTTTAGAAATTACAGAGTATACAGTTTTGACATTTAAAAGTTTTGTAAAAGGGGTGCGCCAAATTTGTAACATTAAAAATAAACGAGGCTTTGTATTTGAAAACAACCAAGTTGCCTTTTATATTTTAAAAAGTGTACAGGGTGTCCAGTTTTCGTGTGCTTTCGTATACCATGGGTTTTGCGTCTTACTGTCTGCAAAACTGACATTGCCGCAAATGAAATGATGAAACCCCTCTCAGTTTTTAACCTAGAGATGCAAGACCATTCAGGGACTTTTAAATGACATCATATATTCGTATTTTTTAAATCTAAATTGCTGAAATATTATTTTGATTTTTAATAATAATTAAAAAAAAAACTTTTTATTAAGATTTTTATTTATTTTTAAATTAGAACTGGGATAGTAAACAAACAATAAATATGGCGACTGTAAAATTATTTTTGCAAATTCACACCATTACAGCAATCAATTATAAATAGGGCAAATAAGACGTAATACACATCTTCTGTTTAATAAAAAACAAAGTTCTACATACTTCCAGCTATTATAACAAGTCCCTAAAATGATGTCATTTGACTTATATGCACATTGGTGATCAATTAATCTAATTATGCCCTATTAAAAGTATTTACTGTATCTTGTCGCAAAGCATTAAAAGTGATGTTTAAACCATGTTTAAACCATTTTGCAATTTCTCAATTATTTTAACATAAAATAGAAAAAAACTAGATACAATTTAATTTCACTGGTTATATCTGACATTACCAAAAGCAATTTTAATTTTTTTTTTGTATTTTTCAAAATGTCTCAAGATATTAAGGTCGGAAATTAAAACGTCTAATTACTAATTTAAAAACATAGGTGCAAGAAGCATAATGTCCTACCAAGCTTAAAAATAAATTAGGTTTTTAGAGACCTGACTTTAGTAAAAGTCAGCTAATGGGAAAAATAAAGTAATGTTTAAAATTACCTTTATATTATATGATTAATGGTCTTAGCATTAAAAATAAGTGCTCATTTTAAAAGTACAAAATTAATTAAATGAGTAAAATATTAACTTTATTTAAAAACCAACTGAAGCTATCTCCCAAGCTATGTTGTTAAAGTAAGAACAAAAGACAATAACGTTTTTTTTTAATTTTAGTTTTGCACATTATAAAAAACCAATTAAAGGGTTAAAATAATATTAACTTAAAAACTGCCTAAAATTCACCCAATTTAAAATAGTTAATGGCACATGTTAGTGTAAAGGCCAAAATATGATCTAGGCAAATATATAATGAAACACTTTTTTATTAAAAGAAAACAAACCTAATTTCATACAAACCTTATTATTTTAAATTGGAGCTAGTAAATCAGCAAAGTGAGAATAAAAAATAACAAGGTTTTTTTACTTTATTTTTACACATTATAAAAAAACATTTACATTGTTAAAATAATAATAATTTTAAAGGTGCCCAAAATTTACACAATTTAAAATGTTATGATACACATGTTAGTTTAATTATATTAGTGAAGGACATTTAAAAATAGGCCAAAATATGATTTAGGCAAAGAAGAAATATGTTAAAAAACACTTTTTCATTAAAAGAAAACAAACCTAATTTCATACAAACCTTATAATGTTAAATTAGGGCTAGTAAATCAGCAAAGTGAGAATAAAAAATAACAAGGGTTCTTTTACGTTATTTTTACACATTATAAAAAAAACAATTAAAGTGTTAAAATAATAACCATTTTAAAGGTGTTTAAAATTCACACGATTTAAAATGTTATGATACACATGTTAGTGTAATTATAATAGTGAAGGACATAAAAAATAGGCCAAAATATGATTTAGGCAAAGAAGAAATATGTTAAAAAACACTTTTTTATTAAAAGAAAACAAACGTATTTTTCTACAAACCTTTTTATTTTTAATCAAGGCTATTACATCAGTTGCTTTTAATAATTAACTTATCACTACAAACCTATATTAAACCGTATTAAATTATTTAAAAATAGGATATTTTCAATTTTCTAAGAATATTTCATATTTAAAGATGTCTTGTCTTGCATATGTATTATAGATATTACGCCAAAAAAGATAAATGACATTTCCAATGCACAAGCAATATCGAATAAGATTTGTCCGCGACAGTTATTACCCTTTTATGTGACGTTTATATTATAGAAGATGTACCTATAAACATTTACAAGTTAAAAAGAAATAGACAAGAAAATAGTACAAATATTTTATTGAACTCTTTATGTCAATTTAACTGTTTTTAGTCTTAACTTCACCAACGTTCTGTATCCAAGGTCTTTTAAGACCAAGCATGATCTGTCAGAAAACAAAAGTTGGTGGATGTACAAGGTGGCCGGCATGTCTTTGCTGAAAACCCTTTAGAGGAATGAGTATTAGAAGATTCAAGATATGCGATCTTCCAGAAAGGTCCAAAACATTTCTTAAATAAACACGATTTAAAAAAATAATAAAAAAATGATTATTTGTTTAACTGCTGGTCGTTATTGGTTCGTTTTTAATTAGAAATCGCAAAAAGCATTAGGCTTGTTGCAAAATAGCAATTAAAAAAGGCAAAAAGCGTAGTTTTTTGCATATTTCTTATAGACCGCTGGATTTTTGGAACCACCACTACTTGTTGATGAATAATGTATTTGCTGTTGCATATAAAATGACGAATTTGTTGGACCACTACCACTAGTAACTAAACATTTCTTATGGCGTATAAAAGGGCTTTGGCAACTTTTTTATGGCATTTAAAAATGTGTAGTATCCTATTAAGATCTTTCGACCTGCTCTCTGCAGCTCTTTCCCCTGACTCTGCTTGGCTTTTAAAAAATCTTCCAGTAGACGTTGTTGCTGATTAAAAAACTATTGCATCATTTTGCTAGCCTCACTCCCATAGGTCTTTTTTTTGGCATACCGGTTCCTGATAATTCTACTTGTCCAGTGATGTCAGGTTCAACAAAAAATTTCCACATACCCCCCTTCTAAAGCAGACGATGGCCGGCTGCCTAAAATTTCGTTCAAGATTTAAAAATGTTCACACTCTATTTTGTGTGAACCGCTTGTGGAATTTGTTTTCTTAACACTATTATACGCTGTTTTTTAAGGATATTCGTATTTGGCCGGTAAGAACTTCATACTGTATTGACACACCATGCCAAATTTCTTTAATATTCGTTTAATAGTTTTAGCACAATAGTTATACAATTCAATTTCTTTTGAAAAATTCACGATTTTTAAAATTAGGTAAAGACCAGAGTATGGGACTTGGACATTTATTTTTTTACATATTCTAGATATCCTGAGGTTTAAAACACTTTTTTTATAAAAATCCTATCACTTGGGAGTTCTAAAACAAAATCGGTAATTATAGGAGCCTCAACAATGCGTACAAAAAAAACAAAGTTTAAGGATTAGTCCTTAATGATCAGTAATTTAAATTGGTCGTTTCTTACATTTATAAGTTATCGTACTTTTTACAAAATAATAATAAAACCTGGGTGATTACTTAATTGAGATTGGGCGACTCCTTGGTAATCCTGCAACTAATGGTAATTTTTAAAAGACAGTATTTCGCCAATTGGCATAATAGGTCGCTTAAGTTTAAAAAATATAATTTTTACGAATTAATTAAAATCTATTTTTCATTTTCTTGTAGCCTATAAAATTTACAAAGGTCTTTAAGCAACACTTATAAAAGATGTTAAAGTACATACGACCTTGTACTAAACCTCTGCATAAATTCGTTTTATGCTGTTTACTAGCAGGGTTTGAAAAGTACCTACATCATGTATAATTTAAAGCTAAGCAAATACTTTAAATTTACATTTATGTCATATAAAACCAGACCGTAACCATTACGCGACTTGTAAATTAAAAATAAGAGCAACTATACATAAATAAATATGTGGTAAAATATATAGTTTATGTACTTGAAAGACTTATGCAAGAATAAATAAAATTCTTATTTACATGTGACTTTATTTATTTATTTATTTATTTTTCATTTAAAACACACCCATGTTACAAAGAAATACATGGGGCGTGTTAGTTTGGCTTACGCGGTCTACTGCAGTTTACTGTATGTAAAGGGTCTTTGATTATATTTACGTGGCTTCTGGAGGCTTTTTTTTTTTTGAAGACAGAAAAAAATGTTTTTAATAAAAATTGAAGGTTTTTTTCCATATCATCTTTTGAAACTATCGGTAAAAAAAATATCGCAATAAAAAAATGGAAAAAATTAGGCAACTTTTACTTTTTTAAATGGAACACTCTGTATATTATGCGCTACAATAAAAAATACGTTTTTTCTGATTTCAAATATATATACATTGATGATATTTGGATGAACCATGTTTGAGATATTTAAGCTTAAAATATAAATAAAGTGAAAAAAAAAATCAAATTAGTATCAAGAAAGCTATGAAAAAAATAAAATTGTTTTAACAAATTTGACGTATTGATATTGTAAAAAGTTGAAATGTATTATTTTAACTATTAAAAGTAGTTTGTATTGCCTTTTTTTTCGATGGGCTATTCAGAAGAACAAAAAATTGCTATTATACCTCTTTTTTATATTAACAATAATAATGTGACGATAGTGCAAAGGGAACATTACTTATTACATCCTTAACAACTGGTACCATCTATGGATACTAATAAATACATAATAAAAAAGTTTATTAAACGAAAAAGCTTTAAAATAAAGAAAAAGACTGCAGCATGAAATGAAAACAAAGTTGTTGATATCCTCGTTTTTTCAGGATAATTATTATACTTTTTCTATTGGACTAGCACTAACTACTTTTAATAATTTCAGAAAATCCTGAAATATCAATCTCGGATGCGGCATCTGAACTTAATAATACAGATTATAAAATTTATTTAACCTTAAGATTTTACAAATTTTATTCTTATAAATTTATGTCCGTTCAGAATCTTCCTGAACAAAACATGCAGAACCGACCTGTATCATTGAAAATAGCAAGGCTTATGCAGCAGGATCCAAAGTTTTTAAATAAAATTCTATTCACCGACAAGTCTTCCTTCTTTTTAGCAGAAATGTTTAATCAGAAAAATAAACATTATTGGTCCAGAGATTACCCTCACCAAATTCAGCAACATAACAATTTTATTGTTTCCATGGCTATCTTGATACTAATATGAAACTTTTTTGTAATTTATTAATAATTTAACCTAAAATATCTCAAAAATTGTTCATCCAAATATCATCAATGTATATATATTTAAAATCAGAAAAAAAATGATGATTCGTTGTAGCGCATAATATACATGGTGTTTTATTTAAAAAAGTTGAAGTTGCCTATATTTTTCCATTTTTTTAGTGCGATATTTTTTTACTGATAATTTCAAGAGGTAATATGAAAAAATCCTACAATTTTTATATAAATCATTTTTTGCTGTCTTTAAAAATAAAGGCCTTAGAAGCCAGTTAAATATAATCAAAGACACTGTACAATGAGTCAAGTATTTTCTTTATGTTTAAACTAAAAAAAAATACGCATTATCAACCTTATCTTTTTTTTTCTAATTTTGGCCTGACAAGCTATACAAACATTTTTACGATTTGCTTTAAGTTTAAACTAATTAAAGAAAGGTAATTATTTTAGCATGTAACATAACCAACATTTTTTTTTTAATTTTGCAAATTAAGGAAAATGGGCAAAATGGTCAAATTTGTATTATTAACATTACTTTTTCAGTATATCCGACAATAGAGTATAAAATTGAAAAGCCTTAAAAACAATCCATTTAGGTACACTGCACTTGCCTAAATCAGCTTGACGACCTCCAAGGTTATTGAAATTTACCAATTTTTTAGCGAAGAAAACAAAATTAAACTAACTATTTCCCGAAAATTATTTAAAAAACCGTATATCGTCCTTACTTTCAACTAATGTGTTATAACTACTGACACACCTTGCCTTATAAAAAATAATAAAATGGATTTGTTTTGATGAGCGATAGTTTCCTTGATAAAAGTCCCTATATTTTTTCCCAGAACTCGTCATAAACATGCAAGTATTAAATAAATACATAAAAAAATATATGAATGAAATAAACTTTTTTTAGAAAAACGATCTCTCTGCTTAGATAGAAAATGACTTGGAAATTTTGAAACGATACAAAAACCTATTTATCTACTAAAAGGCCGCCGGCAGGAGTGTGGGGGTCAGGAGGGGTCCGTCGATGCGCCTGAATTTTTAAAAATTACTTAAAATAAAACAATCCCCGTCTAAGTCCTTAAATTTTACAATATCGCCCGGGCATTTAAACGAGTATGATTTTTATTTAAAAATTAAAGTTGTGGTATTCTAATTTGTGTTTTTAATTTAATTAATTTTAGACTTACTAGTCTTGACTTAAACTTTTTGACCCTTCTACATTTGTTTCAAGCGGTGGCTCTAATCTCTTACTGTAAAGTATCGTTTTTATTTTCAAGTTTTTAGATTCTGCTAAAAATTGACGACAAAATTTATGTAATTTTTTTTACCTATGTAGGCTTAACTGTTTTAACATTTAAAGATTTATTTTATTATCTTTAGGTTATTTTAAATAAAGATGGCTAAACTTGTCAGAGTAAAACAATTTTTAATAAAATAGGTCCTAAAGAATATTTTAGTTATAATCGACGTTAGTTTACCTACTTTAATTATATTTAATCATCAGTTAGCAAGCCATTAATTTCATATATTTTACCAACTAACATATTCCTGATGATATTAATTAAGTAGCTGCCGGCTGTCCGTTTATTTTAGTGTTTGAAATTTGTTAAACCTAATAAAAGAAAGCTATCGGTAAGTAAAGTGAGACTATCGGCCAAGTGATGATCGCGTTGTTAAATTTAGCATTGGACTTAGCAATTGTTAAAAGTTAACAACGGTTTAGAATGTTTAACAAAATGTCAGATTTTGACAGGTTGCCTACTAAAATCATTGAATAACACTGACAATGACGTTTTGTTAAACATTCTAAACCGTTGTTAACTTTTAACAATTGCTAAGTCCATTGCTAAATTTAAGAACGCGATCATCACTCGGATCAAAACGTCATTGTCAGTGTTATTTAATGATTTTAGTAGGCAACCTGTCAAAATCTGACATTTTGTTAAACATTCTAAACCGTTGTTAACTTTTAACAATTGCTAAGTTAACAACGGTTTAGAATGTTTAACAAAATGTCAGATTTTGAAAGGTCGCCTACTAAAATCATTGAATAACACTGACAATGACGTTTTGTTAAACATTCTAAACCGTTGTTAACTTTTAACAATTGCTAAGTGCATTGCTAAATTTAACAACGCGATCATCACTCGGCCGTTAATGTGATTCGTAAATCACACTGTAAAATTTAACTGTAATTTTAAAGTCACAGTATGTAACAAGTGTGATTGTTATCACGACTTACGGGTATGGCTATAATCTTGTGTGGTTGAAAACATGTGACATCCTGAAAATACACTATGATACAATTCAGGTTCTGTAGCACAACGTGTAAGTAATAGGTAATACAAAATAACTTATAAATAAAATAAAAAAAAATAAACTTTAAAAACATAACCTGTAAAAAATTATACTCTCAGACTTTAAATACAGACCGGTTGTTCTGATTAGCACTAAGATAAAATAAAAATACATTTATATTGTCTTATATAAAACATGGTATTTCTAATATCCATGTACATATTACACAACCTTTTTGTTTACATAGCAGGAAAACAAGTTAAAATTTTTATATCCAGGATAACTAACTAACTCATTATCACTTAAAAACTGTAGCATCTAACCAATGGTAACTTATTGTCTGATCTGTCTATTTTTTAGAATTTTGGATTTTGTTGAGCTTTGAAACAAGTTTTTTTATCCCACAAAACTAACAGGATTTGAGTAAAGTTGTTTCTGCTTTTAGGTATTATTATTATACAAAAAGATCCAACATGACGTATTCCATGGCTCCGACACCATAGCCATAAGGCATCATGCGGAAGGTCATCCGTATGGAAGACCACTCGGTCAGTGATCTTCGGCCATTCATTTGCCTCAGTAAACGAAGTGAAACAAGTTCAACGGATTTCTGCATTTTCATCACTAGTTGTTGACATGCAAAAGCAGAAATACACCTCGGCTCCCTCAACATATTATTATGCATGCCCCCTTAAGGCCGACAACCAATCGCACGTTTTACTCTATATAGAGGCTCCGAGGTTAGCCAAGAAAATTTTGAAATTTGGCTTGTTTCTCCGGTTCCTTTATATCGATGTTAGTTAGATGTTCAATAACTAACGTTGCCTTGCGTTGTAGTCCAGTAACTGAAGACCTAAAAGTACCCAAACCTGTACATAAATACATAAATACACTTTTTATTTGTAGCTCAATTCTTAGGTCTCAAGAAAAAGTTTATCACGAATCCGACGGGGATACCCGCTGAAAATGTCCCCCCAAAGTCCCCAAAGTGAGTTTCCCGCGGATATCTGCCAAAATATGCGAATTACAAAATTTTTGTTTAGACAAAAAATGAAGATCACCTCAAAATCTACAAAAATGGCCCCCGCCATTTTTTTCTCAACACCAATATTTTTCGCAAAAACGGCCGTCGAAAAATCCATAACATTCCACACTAAACAGATTTTCTAAATTGCTAAATGGGCAAAACAATTTTTCATCAAACCGCAAAAAAGATGGCAAAGAAAATTGTCTGGTATCCTTGAACACTTGCTAAGGCCTTATAATAAAAAAGAAATGTCAATAACAAACCAATTTTTAAAAAATATTAATAAAGTAATAAGATACTCTTAAAATATTCTGGAAAAAAACTTTGACCGATTTTTTTAATATTCTAGAAAAATCAGAATAAACCCAAACTCATATTTAATGATAGGTACGGGTTTTCCATTTCAATGAACTTTAAATGTTTAAAAATGTACATTATTGCCCATGTAATGGAACAGTTCATCCGCCTCCAATTCGCATATTTTGGCAGATATTAGGGGGAAACTCATTTTTTGGGCCTTGAGGGGCCCTTTTCAGCCCTTTCCCACCTGTTAATGTTAATAAACTTATTTTTTGCTCGAAAGCATTCCCAAAGACCTAAAAATTTCGCCACAATGGAAAACTGTACAAATTTATTTACAGCTTTGTCCCTTCATTTACTGGACTATTGCTTTACTTTGCTAATCTTACCCAAAGAAGTGTCGTGTTATCGTCAGCAGCTATTCCGAAACTTTATAGAAGATACATGTGGTCATTTCTTTAAATTCTAATGGTAATTTTATACTTAAACTAAAGTATTCTGCAGTCACCTCAAAAACTCTTTTTGTGAATTTCCACACCCTTCAGATAAATAATCCCCTTAAAAAACGATTGTGAAGAAAACTGCTGTTCGCAAACAGTTAGGAAAAGTGTGGGAATGCGCTGCCATCGTACGCATTTACATAAAACTCATTTCCCGGAGCATCTGCAGGATGTTGTGTTGCTGTATTGTGTTTATAACACCTAAAATGGTATAAAAAGACGTAAAAAGAAGCCATGTGCAGACATTGTATTTTTTGCAATGATTTATTAACATAAAAAACAAATATGGATTGCCTTTCTGTTTTTATCATACAACAAAGATAAATTCGTCATAATATATAAAAGTGTTATCCATTCTATTGACAGTTTCATATTTGTTATTTTCCTTTTTCTTTATTAATTTTTCTTAAAATGCCCGAAAATTACCGACTTTTATATGGACCTGCAATGGCTATCAGTTGCGCGGCACAAAAATTAAGTTACATGGACGAAAAAGTGGATTTATGCCCTTTGGCACCAAATGTAATTTTTTATGTACCTAAAGTTGGAAACGTTTTATTTGCAACGAGAAATTAAAAAAAAATGAAAAAACGGCCTGATACCTCAGTAAATTATTTATTAAGCAGTTAAAAACTATGAAATAGTTATTTACCTACCAAGTGCGGAAAGTGATACTTTTCCGCACGCGACGGCAGTTACACGAACGACGCGAAGCGGAGTTCGGGTAAGCTGTCAAGGGTGGAAAAGACACTTTCCGTACGTGTTAGGTACAACATTTTTTCTACGAGTGTGTGGAAAAAGTCAAACTAAAAAACCATTAGATAATATTTATTTTTACCATTACTACTTATTATTATTAACAACATTAATCGTAAAAGAACAGTTGGTAGCATTTTGCAAATGAATCGCAGAGGTAAGTTGTTGTGGGTAAGTTGCGGAGTTGGAGATTGCCGTTGAGGTGCAATTGAACCGGTCGTCGTTACAGGTAACAGAGACACATTGTTGCTTGCTAGAAGACGGTACAATGGGCCTTGAGTGCGTTTTGCTGTGTTCAAAGGTAGATGAATTTTGGGATAATATTTTGTTTGATAAGTCCTTCTTGAAACTTGTAGAGCTTTCTAGGTAGCCTTCTGCAACAGATGATGACTTCCAACCTCCAAGTCTTTTAATATTCGTTATGCCTTCACCAGAATTAGCTAACATTGTAGCTGAGGAACGGCGAAAGCTATGTCCGTGTAAAGTTCTGGGTTTGGAAGACGTAAATAGGCAGCTATTTCAGAGAACATCTTGCCAAAAGTATTTATTCCTATGCACTGGACAGTACAAGCCAATTTTTTGTAATTAACAAAAAATCTTCTGTGTGGTGTTTCGGGCTTTCGTAAACTGGAATACTTTTTATACATAGCTAGATATTTTCCATTTTTATTTTCCTCGGAAATGACAAAACTTCGGCTAGAATGGTTTTTGGAGTCTGGAGTATTTACAATTAAAAGATTCCCCTTATCGTCAATATCATCAATGCTAATTTTCATCAATTCTTCTCGACGACACGCACCAGCTAGTCCGAAAATGATAGCTACCTTCATAGATAGATAGACATCATTTGGAGCATCATTAATAAATTTTGCTATTTCATATTTCGAGAAAATTTTGGCCATTTTGGGTCTAAATCTCACATTTCGCTTTTTCAAAAATGATGTAACTTTGAAATATTTGCTTAAATCCAGGTTCTTTTCGATCTTAATGACACTTTTTAACATGGATTACCTTGACCATAAGGTATTGGGTTTACATGTTTTAGCAAGTTCTGCGAAATATGCCATAAAAACTTCTTCTTTCATACTTTTGATTTTTTTCTCGCCACGCCAGCTTGTAAATGCTGTATATTCTTTCTCGTACCTGTGCCATGACTTGGACGGCAACAAATCTAAATTTGCTATTTCGGCTGCTTTGAGAATGGATTCAGGTAATTCCTTGTCAGAAGACTCCATGGGAAACGTTTTTTATTCAAAATCGACGATACTGATCAGAATGTACTAAAGACACTTTTAATTATCGCAAAACTAAAAATCTGACAAGCAAGTTTAATATATACCGGGATGTTTGAAACAATGTTTTTAAAAAACTATTAATTTTTAGTTAATATTTAGTTGATGTTACACCTAATTTGTACAAATAAAAGAATACTATGCCAATAATAAAATTATACTAAGTCAAACTTCAGAATTAAAAACATTTTAAGTACCTGTTTAAGTGGAAAATTTGCAAGGGTTTACTTTTCCGCACTAGTGCGGAAAAGTGACACTTTCCAAACTAAATTGCGTGCGGAAAAGTGCTGCTTTCCACACCCTAGTAGAAAAAATTGATAAACATCCGGAAAACACCAAAACCACCCCTTTTGAACCTTCAAATACGCCAGCGGAAAAAATTCAAAATAAATCGATCTAACTTTCATATCGGACTGATTTTTTTAAGCCGATCATCCTAAAGTCAGAAAAAAACCCTTAAGTACGTCCAAGGGCCGAAAACAATTTAAAATGAATCGATTCAACTCCCACACCAGTCTAAAATGTTTGTACGATCGCCTTAGAATCATAAAAAAGTTGGAGAGAAATAATTGGACTGGTACTACCCTTGAAACCACCCCTTTTCAACCCTCAAATACGTCCGAGAGCCGAAAAAAATCAAAATATATCGATCCAACCCTCATACCGGTTTAAAATTTTTAGACGATTGTCCTTAAGTCATAAAAAAGCTGGAAAAAATAATTGGATTGGTACTACCCTTGAAACCACCTCTTCTTAAACCTCAAGTATCTCCGCAGGCGAAAAAAAATTAAAAACGAATCGATTTAACTCTCGCACAGGTCTGAAATTTCTCGACGCCTGTTCTAGAGTTATACAAAAGCTGGAAAAATAGTTGAACCGGTACTATCCTTGGAACCACCACTTTTTAACCAAAGGGCCACAAAAAATTTAAGAGATTTAAAAGTTGGAACGATTTATTTTGAATTTTTTTCAGTCCGTGAAAGTACTTAAGGTTAAGAAGGGGTGGTTCCAAGGAAAGTACCGCTACAATTATTTTTCTCCAGCATTTTTATGACTCTAAGACAAACGTACAAAAAGTTTAGACCTGTATAAAAATTAAATCGATTCATTTTGAATTTTTTTTTGCCCCGCGGAAGTACTTGAGGGTTGAAAAAGGGTGGTTCCTAAAATATTGTATTAGTCCAATTATTTTTATCAAAAATTCAATTATGTTAAAATATATAGGGTGTGTAAAAATTGGTATGTAGGCTATCGATTAGAAATAAAAATGATTTGTTTTAACATTTTTGGATTTACATCCCTTGGGAGGGGTTAAAATAAGGATGAAAATTTGTATAGAAAAATTGTCAGTTTTAAAGTTCTAAATTGGGCTTTTATTACCCAAAAAAATTGGAGACGTTAGCTAAGAAAGGATTTTAGGAAATTTCCCCCCTAAGGCAATGAGGTGTGAAAAATTGTATGGAACTTCGTCACTTTTGGATAAAGAAGTATGAAAATTTGTATGTGAGCTATTGATAACGGTTAAAATTGGTATGAAAGTGTGTATGAAATTTTTTTTATTTTTAAAGTTGAAAATATGGGAGTTGATAATTAGGCTTATAATTACTCAAAAAAAGAGGAGACGTTAGCTAAAATAATATTTTAGGAAACTCACTCAATAAAGGGGCAGAATGGAATGAAATACCCTGTAAATATACAGGGGTATTTTCATTTAAATATATATTTATGGGGATGTGATAGAATATTACGTAATTTTTTTTAAAATAATCATGTAAAACTATTTCTTCTAAAATTGATGCTTTGTAGAAATTTCTAAGTCCGGTATCTATTGGCCATGGCTTCCAAATACGCACGCTCAAACACCCAACGATGTTATCATAGCCATTACCATACCAAGTTACCATAAATTCAATTAGCGATTGAGCATATAAAAATTAGGTTAAGTCGAAAACGAAAATAACCAATATGTAATATATGAGGCTTTTGTGCAAACAACCGAAAGTAAAAGGGTGGCGGTAAAAAAATTAGATATATTTTAAAATGTCTTTTTTTTAAATGTTTTTAAATGTTTTAAAAAGTTTTACTATCTTAGTTTTTCTTATATTTAACTTAATATGTTAAATTCTGGTTTACCGCAAATAATATTTACACTTCTAATTTACTAATTTAACTTTCTATTGGAATTATATAAGGTATTTAAAACTAAAGGTGGGAAAATTATTTCTATAAAAGGTCACATTTTAATCTTTAAAGTGTGTTTAATAGTTTTTAAATAAAATACCATACATTAAAAAAACAATAATTCCCAAGCATTAAAGTATTTTCAAAAAAAAACCCATTTATATTAAACGGTATGGATTTAAACACAAAAGACCTGACAGCAAATATTCTTTTATTTGTTTCACATTACTGGAACAAGTCCCTTTGATTCTTTGGCGATCCTAATGATTTTTGGGCAGGTTTGACATGCTGGATTCCATAACAAACCTTTTTCCTATGGTAGACGGTCTCGTATAACCACAAAATCAATACTGGAGTATCTCCAGGTTGGTTTTAGCACTTATAACAGTAACGATCAAAAACACTTTCTGGAAAAGTCTCATGTTTGCCAAAACTAATTGCCATGTTTTATTAATTTTTGTTGATACTGATTTAAGATATTCATTACCCCTTATTTGTTAGGTTAAGATCAAGATATCCATTACAGTACCCCTTGAAAATATTATTTATCTATTTTTTATTAACAATAGTTGTTTGTGGTTAGTTGTGGTTAGTTGGAAAGAGCACTATTTTCCGTAAAAAAAATATTTGCGGAACGAGCGTTGCAAATTTCGCAAAAGAATGTGAGTTATAAAAAATAGTGTCACCCAAAGCGTTTTAGACAATATTTTTCCTAATTTTGAATATGATATGATTCTTTTAAATTCAAGTTAAAATATAAAAAACTTTTCAAAACTTGTTGTCAAATATCTTACTTTTTATCACCAGTTACGAAAAATTTTACTTTTCGTAACCATTTATGAAAACCAAGATAGTTCAAAACGTCAATGAGTTTTAAAAAATGTCGCTTTAAATGTTAAAATTAAAAAAAAATATTTCTAGTTGCTTTAACAAAAAAAAACTACTTAAAACCCAAAAAAAAACTCTCTCCATAGAATTTTTATTTTTTATAATTTTAATGCATAGTATATAGTCTGAAGCACCGTAAACCCCAAAGTACAAAAAGGGAGTAAACAAGCTTCTGTAAAATAACGAATTGTCACGATCCCACGGGATAGCCTTGTAAGTAGGCCTGGGCCATGCAAGGCATACTGTACCATAGAGCTCCATCGATCGCCTTTTTTGATAAGTATGTGACAAGAATTTATTTGAAATTATGTTGGTCTCAAAAGAAATGAACAAGGCGGAAGAAAGTGATGAGATGTCCGATGTATAAAATATTTTAAAGCAAAGTATTAAATTGTGGGTAAAATAAATGTATATTTAGCCCAGTCAATATACACATTAGGATCAGAATCGACCCGTCGGGCGATAAAATTCTTCAATTAAATGGTTAAAAACATTAATCTATCAGATCAAAAATTTTCTCCAAGAGATGTGACCTAGGGTTTTTAAAAATAGCAAATGTTTATAATTTTTAATTGTTTAAATTAAAACATTTTTAATTCTAAAAGTATAAAAAAAGTTTCAAATAAAAGTTGTAGATTGTGATCTTAGCTTCAACTTTTGTTTGAATTTTTTCAGTATCTTAACTTTTAACACAATTACAGCCGATTTTCAAAAAGTTATTTTTTGGTACTGCGCATGCGCAGTACCCTTCTTAAGTTTACTTGGAATTTCCATCATTGACTCTTTGATCAATAATATCAGATAAAATGTGTTACAGAAAAATATAAAATCAAGATTATTTAAAAAAAAGCCTAAATTTTCAGATAACAACAGTTTTATAAGGATTTGAATTTATATTATCTTAACTAAAATTCAAAATATTGCTTTTTATTTTGACGTAGTGTGCACAAATTTTTGCTCATAATTATTGTAGTCATTAATAAACTTGATATTATTTTTCCGAATTATTTTTCAATACCCACTTTTTAATATTATTTAAATCAAACTAGTTTTTTAACATATAAGGAAAAATATTGAACTTTCTATATCGGCTTTATTTTGCACTTCGATTAAACGAAAAATTTTCAAACTTAAAATTCGTACAGTTTTAATAATAAATGTTAAATCTCTTTAAAAATTTAACTGCAGGTACCTTAAAGTGTATACTTTTAAATATTTATTTTGTTTTATGTATGTATAATGTTAAATTCAAATAGTGCACTAAAAAGTATGTTAATTTTTTAAATTAAAAAAGTACCCTGAGTTTTATTTATTCGTCAAGTATTTCTAAAATAAAATCTTTTCAAAGGTTTAATATCACATTATCTAAAATGATATTTTTTTCTTAAAAAATGAACGAAAAGTTTATATTTATATATATTTTAAAGTTAAATTTTTTAAACAAATTATTTAAGCATTAACTATGTAATCACTAAAAAATGCATTGTGCTAAATAATTAGTTAGCATGAAAAGCCTCAGCTGTCGATATTCAGTAGAATGCAGAGGTGTAACTAACGCGTATAACAATATTTTATCCCTACAATTGAATATATCTCTGTAATACAACTAGTTTTCAAAAAAATGTTTAAACATTGGAGCTCGAACGTATGTTACAACTTCTGTATAACAACATTTGCTCTATTTTCTTTTTTTTTAAGTAGACAAATAAAACGCTGGTATGTACGTCACGACTATAAGAATAGTTCAATTTATAAATTGGCTTTAACTACATAACTTATTAAAATATAAACAAATATGTACAAAAGTTTTAGCTTACCCTTCCATCTATAAATTTTATCTTCATTTTTTTTAGAATTACGTTAAAATATTGTTGGTAAAAAAGGACATCTTACATACCTGTACGATTGATTCTATTCAAAAATTCCTTTTACCTCCATAATACATAAAAATATAAAAAAATCCATATAAAAGTTGTAGCTTAAATTCTTACGAATAAGGAAGAAATATATATAAAAGTATAAGCGAAACGTTGTTAATTTTAAATAAATTATTTTATCTTTTGTATCATTATAAATACATACTTAATAAATACTCATTTCTAAATACTTTTAAATATATATATTAAAAAAAATATTTTTGTTATTTTTAGCATTGTAGCATATTTGATTAAACCAAGTTATGCACAAAATTTAATTTATAAAAAAACTTTTATATGTGAAAATGCTACTGGGTATACTTTTTCTCACAATGTTTAAAATCAAAAACTTTAATTAAAAAATTTAATAATGTTAGAAAATATTTAATAAACTTTTGTTTTTGACTAATGGTAAACAAAACTGTTAAATGAAGAGACTATATATATTCTTGTAAAGTTGGTAAAAATATAATTTTAAGTGTTTTAGTTTTAATATTTGAAGGTGGCGATGTTGAATTTTCTAGTTCTATTAAAATAACATGGGAAAAATGCTTTTTGTAGTTTGGAATTACGTGAGGTTAGCCGTTTCGGAGTTATCAAGCCTCACCTACTGAATTGTTCAAAATAATGGTATTATTTACTAATTTATGCGAATAAATCGATTTATACTACTTATACATCATATATTATTAACTTTAGAAAATTTATAAGTGACATCTAAATTTTGTTTTAAATTTATAAATTTGTGTTTTCTTTTATAAAATTTATTAATATACATTTATGTGCCATTAAAAAACATTGTTAATCTACAAAAAAGAAGAAATATCATTAAACCACTTTGGTTGAATACAAAAATTTAAAATATGGATTTTATAAAAATTTCATATTATTTCCTGATATTTTGTTGGGTGATGTTTGTTGAGGATCTATCAATTAGATATTAGAAAAGGTTAAGTAAAAAAAATAGAAAAATTTCTTGGTAACTTAATATCGCTCATCAAACAATTTTAACATTTTCAGTTAAAAAAAAACTAAACTATTACCATTGTGAACAACTTTTTTATTAAAGTTTTTAAACGTTAAAACATATTTTTTTAAAACTTTTTTTTAATTAACTCTAACGATAGTTTGTGAAAAAAAGTTTTGGTTTTGTTAAATAATATTTTTTTTTCTTAAAGAAGTTACCTTTTAAAATATGATAAATATATGCAAAATAATGGAAAAATTCAAAAATAAGTAAAAGATTTCCTATAATGCAGGATATGAAAATTAGCAAGAAAATCGAATAAATATATATTTTACAACATGATAGTTGTAAAGTAAGTAAAAGTTTATTTTTTCTACAAGCGTAAGGAAAACTATACTTTTCCGCACTAATCTGCGTGCGAAAAGTAAAATCGTTTAGTTTTTGGAACATAAATTAGTATCTTACTATAAAATAATGCATAACTTTGCTTTTAATTTGAAGAAACTGAATTTTGCTGTAATTTTTTGCAGTCTTTTTATAACATTTATTAAATAAAATAAAATAATCCTAATTTACCAAATGTAAGTACATATTTTTAATAACTCCATATAAATTATCAAAAAAATTATAGCAACCAACTAATTGTTTATGCATCTATCAAAAATTAATTTTCTGTCACGCATTTTTTAACCAAATTGGACAAACATTTTCAATGGATTCTAACGGCGATTTAGGCATGAAAAATAATTTGTTATGTTTGAGAGCTGGTGTCAAAGTAAGGGTGTAAAGTCTTTTAAAGAAGATATTTTTCTGGCCTATTTCTTTTATTTATCCAAAAAAATGTAAACCCAATACATTATGGTCTGGATACTCTATGCTAAAATGTATCATTAAGTTACGAAAGAACATAGATTTAAGCAAGTTTTTTAAAGTGACGGCCTACCTTAAAACACAAAGCGTTGGTTTTAGACCCAAAAAGGCTAAAGTCTTTTTAAAAGAATAAATATCAAAATTCATGGATAAAGCGCCAGATGATACTTATTTACATATAAAAGTAGCAACGATTTTTGGCTTAACGGGCGCTTATCGTAGAGAGGAGTTAACAAAAATGTGTCTGGACCATATTGAAGACCAAGAAAATTTAGTACTGATACACATCCTAGACTCAAAAAATCACAGCTCTAGAAGCTTTGTCATTTCTGGAGATGCCAAATATGGAAAATTTTTGAATCTATATAAAAGTATGCCAGTTTAAGAAAGCCGACAACACCACATAGGCGATTTTTTGTGAACTATAAACACGGAGTGTGTACAAACAGTACAATGTATCGGCATTAATACCTTCGAAAAAATGCCATCGGAAATAGTGGCCTATCTCAAACTTTCTAACCCGGAATTGTATACTGGGCATAGCTTTTGCCGGGTCTTACTGCTGCTTACCCGAACTCCGCTGTGCGTCGTTCGTGTAACGGCAGCCGCGTGCGGAAAAGTATCACTTTCCGCACTTGTTAGAAAAATAACTATTAAATTAAAAGAAAAGTTAATAAATAAGATCTTTTGTTAATAATAGGAATGGTATTTTAGAAAAATAAAACATTACTATTATCTAATAAACATCAATTACAAATCGTTTACACATGAAAACGTACAAGACCGATATTTTATATTAGCTTTTTCCTTACAAATTGCCTGAACTTTCATACAAAATACGGTGGCAATAATTTCAATTTATGGATAATTTCTTCTCAGTCTTATGGGCCAAAAACGTGTTGATTTAGATGTTAACTAGCAATTTCGTTTTGCTTCGTACTTAGGATTTCTCAAATCACGCCATCCTAACATTGCAGCTGAAGTTAGACACGCGATGTTTTGATTACATTGTTGCCGTTACTATAAAAAATATATTTTATACAGCTTGTATCCAAACCTTTTAACTGTAGTTGATCGGTAAAGCCTTAATGTGATTAAATGTAAAAAGATTCTTAATGTAAAATAAAACGTTAACAACTGGAACTTTAAGGTAAACCAATGTCAATTTACTAGAATACATTAAACCAGCGTTTCTCAAACTTTTTCACATATGGAAACCTTTTTAACAGAAAAAATAAACATGGACCCTTCTTAATGCTGCACAAATAAATATTTTTGCATTTTAAATTATAGGAATCGATAGACCCGTAATATCGTTATAATTTATTTTTTACAAAATATATTAGTAATACACTTAAAAATATTTTGTTAAAGAACCTAAAAGAAATTTGATCATAAATCAATAAAAAGGATACTTTTTTACATAGATAAGGCTATCAATGCAAGGAATGAAACTATTTTCACTCTTCACACATTTTTTTTTATCTTGGGACAGTCCACGAAGGCTGTGACCGTACTGTACCGTGGCTGGCTGAAGTGTGGTAAGAGGGAGTTTACTCGTACGAGAAAAAACTTCTGCGTCTCTCAGGTTCCATAGTCTGGACAGGGATAAATGAACAAACAAAATTGGAAGTTGGGGGCCTCTTAAGTTGGACTGTAAAAGGATATATAAAAGTAGCACTACGTGTTGCTCTGCTGGGAGCTGCCAGAGGAGGAATTATATTCGCCAACTCTTTGGAGCCATGAAAATACCTATAAAAGAGCGACAGATACCTGACCGCCCGTCGGTGGGCAACGAAAGGAAGCTTTTCTGTAAGTGATTAGATAAAAAATTTTGAAAATCCAAGAGCTGCCACTGAATCTTATTGATGCAAGTTGCAGTCTCAAATCGGGCTCCGCGTCTAGCTTATTGCATGCGATACTTATTTTTCGGTAATACGTAGAAAATCCAGTCAGGATTCTGGACTCAGACAATCATTTTCTTTCGCGGAACCTTTGCCGAAGTCGTGCGGAACCCCAGGGTTCCGCGGAAAATACTTTGAGAAACGCTGTATTAAACTAACTACCATAACAGATTTATTTTTATTTGAGATGCTTAAGATCTAAGTAGTTACGTTTTAGTATCAACTTTAAAACTAACAAAAGCTAAACAATACTGTTTGCATGGCATGGTTTTAAGCAACATTTGTTTTCTCATATCTGGACTTTGTTACAATTTTTCTTTTATTATTTTAAAAAAACGGGGAGAGAGAAAAAAAAAGACTTATTGGCGCTTTCTCTCTCTAGCACGTTGTTCGCACTGCCGAGCGGCAAAACTGCCTCTAGTAGGTATATGTTCCAAGAAAATAACTAATGGTCTGATTTAAGTTGGTACCTACTTATTTATTTACTAATGTTGGTATAAAATACTTTTTTAGTTACATACCTTTTAATTTCATTCGGTGGATATTTAGTAAGTTCACTTCAAGATTTGTAATGGGCAGGATTTGTATTCGCGACTTAAACATTTCCTGAAGTTTCAGTTACAGCATGCCAAATTTGAAGGTCACTTGACTTCGTATTAATTTTGAGAACATTTCAATTTTAATCTTAACTAATGCTTGTTAGTGCATACCAAATATTAAAATCCAAAAAGAGGTTGTGGGCCGTGTGAATGTTGTGAAATAAGTGGAGGGAAAAAGGCGTGTTTTCGTGCAAAAATCTATTTATTTAAAATCTAGGCGGTCCGCTTTTTGCTAAAAGCCATCCTCTGAAAAGCAAGAGACAACAAAAATAGTTTCAAAATTTTTTTTATAAATCAGGAGACAAAAAAAAATTAAAAATGCATTTTTTGAGATTTAGTGGTTAAGAGAATATTTTTCAAGTTAAATTAAAATAGACCTGAAGCCGAGAGGGTTTTGGGCATGTATCATAGGCCCCACACCGAGGCTTTGGGGCTGATAAACATCGTTATTCCCCACTTTGAATTCTCGGTATGACCTCCCTAAAGTGTAGCTTTTAGGTGGGATGATTTTTTAAACGTGTAATTAATGTCCATGCCCCTGGATTATAGGCCCCACTTTTATTCTTGTTTTATGTCGTCAAGGAGGTCGCTAAAGTCCGCGAACTTAATGTGCCATACCAATATAGCGCCATCTTAAGGTCCGCTATAATGACCGAAATATGTAATTTTTCCACTGTGGACATGGATCATGGCCCCCACGCTGTTGTTTCGTGATCATTGTTGACAATAAACTGTAAAATAAAAAGATTTTAAAACGCCATACCTCTGGGGCATCGCCAAGTGACCGTCATAATGGGGCGTTCATTGCCAAAAGCACATGTTTGCCTCATTATGGTGGTCACTTGGCGATGCTCCAGATATATGGCGTTCTGAATTCTTCGTTCTACAGTTCATTGTTAACAAAGATCACGAAACAACAGCGTGGGGCCCATGGTTCATGTCGAAGTGGAAAAATTACACCTTTCGGTCAGTATGGCGGACCTTAAGTGACGTCATATTGGTATGGCATATTGGGTTCGCGAACTTTGGTGACCTTCTTGACGACATAAATCAAGAATCAAAGTGGGGCCCATGATCCAGGGGCATGGATATTAATTACACGTTTGAAAAAACACCCCGCCTAAAAGCTACACTTTTGGGAATGCCATAACGGGAATTCAAAGTGGGGAATAACGTTATCTATCAGCCCCCAAAGCCTTGGCGTGGGGCCTATGATACATGCAAAAACCCTCTCGGCTCCAGGTCTAAAATGCTTTAGAAAATTAGGTTTTTAAGAAAGGTTTTTTGTGCTAAATTTAAGAATATCTACTTAAGTGTTTTATAAAGTTGTTTTATGTTGGGCCTGTTAAAAAATTAATTTACTTAAAGATTCTGAAATTAATTATAAGAAAGCTTATTTAATTTAAAAACTGACAGAATAAGAAAGGTTAAAAAAAACTAATCTGTTGTGTTGTCTGTTGACAATTCCCAATAGAAAAGTTAAATAGAAAATGTAAAATATTTTAGTTTTATCTAAAGATATGGCAACGTGATATATAAAGTCACTACATTATGTACACGATTCAACCTAAAGTCTTTAAAGACCATTTCGATTTAATTTGATGTTAATGTTTTATTAAGTTCAGCTTTATTCACTATTTATTTATTGCATGTTACAATAGAGATAGAGATATACATTTGGGTCAGGTCGTTATAATAACTGCTAAATTAAATTTCGTTAAAAAATTATTTTAACTTTTTTTTATCTTAAGTACGAAGTTTCTAGATTGCGTTAATAAAATTATAGACCTTTTTTTAATTTACTTCATAATTTTTTTTGCCAAAATTTAAAATATTTTGTACAAGTGGTTTTACTTGTACTCACAACGGATGTATCTACTTTTAAATTAAAACAAAATATAATGTGGCAAGGATGGATTTACGCAAAGACTAAGTAAGCTGAAGCCTAGGGCGACAAATATTATGGGCGGCACATTTACGATTAATTTAAAAAAAAGTAATCGTAAATTTTAATGATATATAAATGATTTTGCAGAAAAAAGGTTGAAGAAAAATGTTAGTATAGGGTTTTATTAAATATAATTAAATAATACATATTTAAAAAAAGATTTATTTGTTTTACCATATTAATTTATATTTTGTTTTTATAATATGGAATTTGTTTGTTTTTAAGAATTGTTATTCAATTTTCTGTATGATTTAGTTTTGTTAAATGCCTTTATTTATTTTTTATAAGAATTACTAGTCAAGTTTACATTCTTTTAGTGGTAAATTTTTTGTTCTAATATTCAAAAAATAAATGGACGACAAAAAGTTAAATCCGGCCCTGAAATGTGGCTATTAAGATATGTAAAATTCATTTAACAACAAAAAGCAATGACAGTCTTTGATTGCTAAAAATACTGTCAAACACGTACATTATTTATTTTTAATAAATATAGATCTTTTATAATGCTACAAACTGTAATGACTTTAGTAAGGCTGCTATACTATTGTTAATATTACAGTTTGTTAATGTGTTTATGATAATAACCAATTTACATAAAAAATATTTTTACTTCTTAACTTCACCATGATGGATTACACAGTTAAAGAACCGAACGACTTGACGATGGTATCTTTATATTTTTGGGGCGCTGAATCTAAATCAGTTAAAACCCACCAGGTCAGGGTCAAGGGCTTTTTAAGGTCAAATCTACAAAATAAGTCGTAACCAAATTTAAAGAATGTATACTTATGATTTTGTGGTCGCTGAATACGAATCTGTGATCAGTTTGACCCCACAAGGTCATGGTCAAGAACATTTTAAGGTCAAAGTTGTAAAATTAATCGCATCCAAATTGAAGGTCCTAAAGGCTTCACTATGGTATCTTTATGTTTTTCGGGTCGCTAAATCCGAATCCGGGGTCAGTTTGACCCCATCAGGTCAAAACCAAGGTCAAATCTGCAAAATTATTCGCAAACAAATTTAAAGAGTGTATACTTATGTTTCTAAGGTCGCTGAATATTAATCCGTGGTCAGTTTAACCTCATCGAGTCATGGTGAAGAAATATTCAAGGTCACATTTGCAAAATTATAATTTTACAGATTTAATCAGGAATTCGTATTCAGTGACCTTAAAAACATACGTATACACTTTCCAAATGTGGTTGCGAATAATTTTGCAAATTTGTCCCTGACCTGAAACTGACCCCGGATTTGGATTTAGCGACCTCATAAAGATATTATGGTCAAGTCTTTCGGACCTTTAACTTTTTTTTTTTGGCAATGTTTTAGTAAAAAAATATTTTGTACTTTCTTGAATATATATAAAATTAAATATCAGTGGTCCACGTGAACTTATAGTTGGAAAAATTTTTCTTTAAATCAAAAAAGAACTTCTTTACACCGCATTATATTTTGTTATAATAAATTTATAGAAAGTCAAAGTAAACAAAATTTTATAATTGTCAAATTGCCGTAAGCTCATTCTTTCAAAGTTTAAACACACCCACGGAACGTTAGTGCTTAAGTTTTAAGACTTTGTTACTTGAGCTTTAAACCTTTGCGGACTGTCAATAAATAAAAAAAAGTGACGCACATTAATTTTTTAATTCATTAAATTACTCTTCTAACACCCTACATATCAGTTTTAAATACTTTTTTTTATTGTTTTATGTATGTAAATTACAGCGAATGTTTAGTTAAAGACGATCTATAACCATATCTCGAGATTACTTTTTCTGTTTTTTTTTTTTTTATTATAAGATCAGTTGAGCAAAATTAATTAACAATAGTGTCACATTTAAAAAGTGGCCACAAGATAGGTTACAATAGGTTAAATTATAATTTTTAAAAACGTTATGACCTAATTTGACATAAATTTAATTAAATATTAATTTTGCTATGCCTCATAAAAGTGGTGGGTAAAGTTAACCAAATATTTAAAATTTGTATGGTTATATCTTTTTTAAAATTCGTCTGAATTAATCGAATTTTTTTAACCTAATTTAAGGAAAATATTAGGTTTTGGTTTATTAGTGTCCGAAACTTTTTATTAAAATAAATGGATTGTGCTATTTCTAAAAGTGTTAAATAGAGAAAGACGCAAATCAATATCTTCATTTGTTCTCGAGTTATAGCTTATCAAAGATTTTAATTATAATTCAAATTTTCCTATTAAAGCCGTGCATTGTACGAAATAACTATTGTTAGAGTCGTATACATACGGTATTGTGGATCTTACATTTATAGTTTAATACAAATAATTTACCAAGAAGTAAAAATAACAATGATATTAAGTTAACAATTAAAAAAATAAAAGTAATAATTACACAACATCGCTAAATAACAGAAATAATAGAGCAATTCTAACAGTTAATGAGACCAAGTAATTCTTTAATAAACAAAAAAAAACATCCAAATTAAAATCAAAAACATCTAAACAAAAACATCTAAGATGTTCAAATGGCCGTTTAGATGCTCCGAATCAGTCTTTGGCAAGTGGTTAAGACAACAGATTTTATTTCGGCCCATGAAATGGTATTTATAACAGATAAAAAAAATCTTAATTAAACTAAAAACATCTAAGATCTTTAAATTGTCGCTTAGATGTACCAAATCAGCCTTTGGTAAAGATTAAATTCGATCATGTTTTCTCGGATCGTGGGTTTAGTTTTATATATTAAGTATTCAGCTTTTTCTACAAGTATAAATTCAAACAGCTTAAGTCTGGGGACATTAACAACAGTTTCCTTAAATATTTAAGTGTTATTAAAAATTTAACAGCAGTGTACGATGTGTGGCTTTAGTAGTATTTTTTATCAAAATCCTTAATAAGCTGTAACTCAAAAACAATCTTGATGGGCGATTTTTTACAAAAAGTAAGTTTCGATATTCTCTACTCAATAGCAATAAAAAATATGAAATTAAACTTAACATCCCAATAAAAACTCAAAAAAACCTCTTATATTTGCAACCAGCGCCACCTATTCATTTTACTGAAAAATTTTAAAAACATTTGAAACTAAATTAATAATAAAAATACGCTTAAGTAGACTTGTTAAATCTGAATAAATATTAATATACAATAATAAATGGCGACATGAATATTAAATAATTGGATAGCGGCCTTTACTAAAAGTAAGCGGCATGGCAAAAGAAATCTTTAATAAAATCGATGTAAAATTAAGTAAGCTTTTAGTTAAAGTTTTTTAAATTATAAGTTAACCTGAATTATTTGAATGATTTTATGAATTATATTACATACACTGGAGGGTGCGCCATGTTATGGCCAGTTTTTAAATGTGACAATATTTTTAATAAATTTTGTAGACCTATTTTATAACAAAAATGTTCATAGAAAAAAATCTGACAGAGGAATCTCGAGATATGGATAGTGATTGCTCGTAAGTGAACACCCGGTATTTACGTCCGGTAATTGTTCAGATGTGTGGCTCCACCTTCTTTTGATCATAAAAAGTACGGCGGATTTAAGAATCTTTTAAAAGTGCACTTACGCTACACCTTAGGGGTCGGGCGAAAGGATGCGGAGACGGTGGGTGGAGACTAACAAAATCCCACTATTATGGTGTATCGATGCGATGTTGTTTTTGATTGGAAGCTTACAGGAGATAACGTTTTTCGGTAACTATTTTTCACTTAAATGACATAAATTATACACCGTTTAAAAGGTAAGGAAATAATTTATGCCTCTGCTGTAACGGATTTTTGAAACATGAGTCAAGTTAAGAGAAAATAGTATCTAAACATAACCGATTTTAGGGTGACTTTCACTCAAGGAAATATTAAAAATTAAATTCAAAAATTTAAAAACTATTACAGCAGAAGCCTAGATTTAAGTGTTGGCTTTCATATAGTTCTTGAAAATTATCGATAACTTATACCGTTTTTGACAAAAACATTATACCCCGAACCCCAAAATGGATCCAATTTTCCAATACAAAAAAAAAATTCGGTGTTAATTTTTGTTTTGAAAATAAAAAAAGGAATTTTTCAAGTTTTTCGTCAATAAAATGCTCTCATTTAAGTTTAACAATTTTTAGTGATTTGTTTCGTATTCGACGTGTAAAGACCAATAATTAAAAAAATAACATTTTTATTTTTGGCCTTTTCAAATATTTTTTCAAAAAAAAAAAGAATTTAATCGAAAAATGTATATATTAAAATTTTCTCTAATTATTTTATTTTTGATAAACTTTAGAAATAAAACTATTTGACAACTTAAACAAAATTTTTTCACGTTGATTTTATATCCCAACAAAGTAAAGCTACACATCTAAAGAATTACCATACCTTCCTTGGTTAATTCGTCCCTGTGCCCTTATATAAAAAAAATTACCCACAGTAGGACAAAACTTTAAACCATACTTTCTTGACTTTATTTTTTTAAATAAACAAAACAGTTTTTAATAATTTTTTATTTGGAAAAATAAATCCTACAACTACCTTTTAGACTTTTAGGTCGTAAACCTTCAACAAACTGTATAAAATACACCTTCCATAAAACTCTCGTTATTCTTTACAGCGTACAAATAGCCCTTTCATATGAGCTGCGATTTCTACGTGTAAAATATACCATTTTATACGGTTAACGTAAAAATCATGTTCAGTTACGCTAATGCACGTGTTGCAGCAGGCCGCCGTAAAAAGCAAAACAGTGGGGAAAAGTTAATTTTAAAATAAATGTTTTACTTTTTAGAGGATGGTTTTCAAAAAAAAAAGAAAAGAAATTAGTAACCTTTTTAAGACATTGTTATAGTTTACCGCTTAAGAAATTCGGCCCTAATTTAAACTTCTAAATAGCGTTATATTTATTTTGTTTATGTGACACTAATACGTTAAACTTCGAATTATACGAAAGTATACCAAAGAATCTAAAAAACTACTTATAAAAATAATTGGAATTAAGAAAAAAACCGAAATTTGCCGATTTCGTTTTTATTTTTTTCTGACGTTATTTAAAGAGATATGGAAAAACAAAAGACAATTTCTTATGGCCACTTTTTAAACTCTACAAAACAGCGTTGAGTGATTTTCCGTACGACGTTTCGTTTTCGTTAAACCATCATCAACTTAATTTTTTTAAATACATGACTCCATTGTTTATTGCATTTTTTTAAAGCAGTTATAATCCCAATTACAATGATGTATAACACTTAATAGTGTTCTGTTAAATAAACATATTTTTCATAAGAGACAATGAGTTAGACAAGGAACGCACATCATTTCTTATAAGGGCGTTCCATACTTGTTAATAAATATGTTTTTTCATATAATTATCTTTAAATAACGTCAGAAAAAAATAAAAATGAAATCGGCAAATTTCGGTTTTTCCCGGATATCTCTGGAAGATATATATATATATATATATATATATATATATATATATATATATATATATATATATATATATATATAAAATTATTGTGGCGAGAAATGAAACGAGTTGGGAAAAATTTTTAGCACGGTCAAGGGTTGGGGTTTTAAAAAAGGGGTGCCCCAAAAAAGAAGTACATATCAAAGTTATATTTTTTTTTATGGAACACCCATTTTTTTTTATATTTTTAGATATTTATAACCAAAAAAAGGGGAGTTATTTTTATTTTTCCTATCCCCAAAACTAACTGTCTGAGAAATTTAGTTTAAAAAAATACAGACATAATTTAAAAATTGTTTACACCTGTAAATATAACGAGCTGCTGTAATTAAATTTATTGCTTAGCTCAAAATTTTTAAATTAAATCCATAAAGTTTTCCTAAATTATACAGAGTGTTGAAAATTTCCTCAAAGTTTATTAAATAACTTCCTTAATTAAATGGAACACCCTGTATTTATCCTATTTTACGGGAACTAAATTTCCCTTTAAAAACCCTATTAGGGGTTTTCCCATACCCATCTCTTCTGCTTTTTATGCAAAAGGCTTTTTATATTTGACTTATCTTTTTTCTTAAAATGGGAAAACCTGTATTGTAATTAAAAACCTTTATTGGATACGTGTCCCCTAAAAGCACAAAATTTAAAATTTAAAAAAAAAAATGTATCTCAGTAAAATGCAGGCAAAGTAATAACTCCAATTTATTGTCATTTCAAAATATTAAAATTTTTTAAAATGAGGACCAAAAAATAGTAGAAGGCCACCTTTCCATTTTAAGACGAAATAAGTAAATTGCCCTTGTTTCTTTGCAAATGTATCAGCTTAATTTTTATAAAACGGATTATTTAACAGGCTAATTTTACTACTAACAGTGACGAAAACCTTATTTTGGGAAACCCCTTTATCAAGCACAGATGGTCTGTTAACGTGTGGGGGTGGGAAAATTGGAAACCAGAGTTTTATTTTTCCATAAAGTCTGATACATTTGCTAAGAAACAAGGCATTACCCTATTTCGTCTCAACAATTGGACAGGTGTGCCTTCTACTTTTATTTCGATCCTCATTTTTAAAAATCCTTTATATTTTAAAAGACAAATTGGGGTTATTATTTTCGCATTTTACTTGAGATACATCTTATTTTAAAATTTAAACTTGTGCTTTAGAATCTACGTGATCCTTATTTAAAAGGTTTTTTTTAAAAATCAGGGTGTTATTTTAAGATAAATGATAAGTAAATATAAACGAAGAGATAGGTATAGGAAACCCTAAAATGGTTTTTTAAAAGGAAAATTTTGTTCCGCGTAAATAGGCACTAAATACAGGGGTTATTTAATTAAGGAAGTTTTTTAAAAAAATTGTGTCCCAAATTTGAGGCATTTTTTTTTTAACACTCTGTATAATATTGGGTTTTTTTGAATAGTTAACTTAAACCTTTAGCTGCAATAAAAATTTAAATTTCGAAGCTCGTAAAATTTTTCATATAAACAATTTTTTAAAATTTTGGTCTGTATTTTTAAAAATTTTTTTAAATTTCGAAACGGTCAGTTTTTTGGTATGGGAAAAAAACAAAACTCACCTTTTGGTCTTAGTATTTAAAAATATAAAAATATGGGGTGTTCCCTAAGAAAAAAAAAAACTTTGATATGATTTTTTGGGTCACCTGTATATTTTAAAAAAAATTTTGAAATATGCTTTCATGGCCCACATTGACCGTGCAAAGTTTTCCCAACTCGTTTCATTTTCGGAAAAAAAAAAACCGGGGGCGAATGGGGTGGATTTTATATATATATATATATATATATATATATATATATATATATATATATATATATATATATATATATATATATATATATATATATATATATATATATATATATATATATATATATTATATATATATATATATATATATATATATATATATATATATATATATATATATATATATATATATATATATATATATATATAAGGGGGTGGTATTCGGCCCTTCTTCTTTCAAATGAAACAGGGGGAAAATTTTACCCACTCAAAGGTCCATAAAAGCATATTTCAAAATTATTTTAAAATATACAGGACCCAAAAAAGTACATATAAAGGGGTTTTTTTTTTTCTTAGGGAACACCCAATTTTTTTTTTTATATTTTTAAATATAAGACCAAATAAAGGTAAAAGTTGTATTTTTCCCATACCTAAAACTGACCGTTTCTGAAAAATTTTTAAAGAAATTTAAAAATACAGACCATAATTTAAAAATTGTTTAACCTTTTTAAAATTTTACGAGCTGCTCGTAATTAAATTTATTGCTTAGCTCAAGGTTTGTAACTATTCAAAAATTTTTTTATTAATATTATACAGAGTGTAAAAAAATGCCTCAAATTTGACACATTTTATTAAAAACTTCCTTAATTAAATAACCCCTGTTTTTAGTGTTTTGAGGGGAACAAATTTTTTTAAACCATTTTAGGTTTTCTATACCTATCTCTTCGTTTTTATATTTACTTATCATTTATTTTAAAAAATAACCCCCTGATTGTAATTAAAAAATTTTTAATGGATCACGTAGTTTTCAAAAAGAAAAGTTTAAATTTTAAAATAAGATGTATTAAAGTAAATGCAGGAAAAGTAATAACTCCATTTTGCTTTTTTAATTTTAAAAGGGATTTTTGGGATCGAAATAAGTAGAAGGAAACCCCTTCCAATTGTTGGGACGAAATAGGGTAAATTGCCTTGTTTTAGCAAATTACAGACTTTATGGTAAAATAAAATTTGGGGTTTCCAATTTTCCCCCCACACGTTAACAGACCATCTGTGCTTGATAAAGGGGTTTCCCAAAATATTGGGTTTTCGTCACTGTAGTAGTAAAAGTTAGCCTGTTAAATAATCCGTTTTATAAAAATTAAGCTGATACATTTGCTAAGAAAAAAGGGCAATTTAAATATTTCGTCTTACAATGGACAGGTGGCCTTTTACTATATTTTGGGGGCCCCATTTTTAAGAATTTTAATATTTTAAAATGACAAAAATTGAGTTATTACTTTGCCTGCATTTTACTGAGATACATTTATTTTAAATTTTTAAAATTGTGCTTTAGCGGACTACGTATCCAATAAAAGGTTTTTAATTACAATACAGGGTGTTCCCTTTTAAGATAAAAGATAAGTCAAATATAAAAACCTTTGCATAAAAAGCAGAGAGATAGGTATAGAAACCCTAATATGGTTTTAAAGGAAAAAAGTTCCCGTAAAATAGGCCACTAAATACAGGGTGTTCCATTTAATTAAGGAAGTTATTTAATAAACTTTGAGGCAAATTTTTTCCCCTCTGTATAATTTAAGGAAAACTTTATGGTAATTAACTTAAACTTTTAGCTAAGCAATAAATTTAATTACGAGCAGCTCGTTTTATTTACAGTGTAAAAAAATTTTTTAAAATTTTGTCTGTATTTTTTAATTTCTAAATTTCTCAGAAACGTTAGTTTTGGGGATAGGGAAAAATAAAATAACTCACCTTATTTGGTTATAGATCTAAAAAAATAAAAAAAATTGGGGGCCCTAAGAAAAAAAATAACTTTTTTTAATATTTTTTACCCTTTTTTTTTTTTGGCTCCCTGGGCCAAAATATGACCGTGCTAAAAGTTTTTCCCAACTCGTTTCATTTCCCTAGAAAAACCCAAATATTATATATATATATATATATATATATATATATATATATATATATATATATATATATATATATATATATATATATATATATATATATATATATATATATATATATATATATATATATATATATATATATATATATATTATATATATATATATATATATATATATATATATCATCATTATTAAGTAGTAATTTTAAAAAAATCTTTAGCATTTCATTAGGTTCTACATTAAAATCCACATGTAGTAACTCTTCTCTGTCTAACTGCAATAATAACGAAGTCAGAGACGCAAATAAAATATTAAAGATTATTAATAAATATAATAAAAATACTCTTTATCTGAATACTAAATTAAGCTAGTCATGATTTCTTGTTAGGCTTTAAACAGATTTCACGTATTTTAAATATAATTCGTTTCTAAATCAAACAGCATTCTTCTGTGAAACAGACTTACTTCCGGTTTTATGTAAACAAAAATTATGCGTGTAATCAGCAGTAGCGTAAAATTTTACTGAATTTCAAAATTCCAACAAGAATACTTTATAAAATTCCAAGGGTATCTCATCGTGCTACATCACGTATAATTTTAGAAGGTAAACTATTTTTGAGGAAAATGAGATTGAAGCGAGAATGCACGAGGAACGCGCCTAATTTAAGTTCAGAATGAAATGCAATTTATGCTTAGTTATAAAATTATTAAAATATAATTCTGTTACTATATTGAAATCAATAATTATGGAATAATTTAAATAAAAACTTACCAAAACCTAGTCGGTAATCATTTACAGATTTTTTTTTTGACAAAGAAAATACCCATGCAGAGTTTTTAATTTCAGTAATAAGCTATTGACTATCACTTTGAATAGGAACAAATTCGTAAAAGCAATTTTATATTTGTTAATAGTTATTTTGGGAGCCTAACTATCAAATAATACGAAGTGCTAATAAATTTGGGCTTGCATTTCTAAAAACAGGGTAAGTTTTTTATTATTTTAAAAATACTTAAATATCCTAAAATCTACGCATATTTAGCAAAAATATGAATAAAGCTTTTAAAAAATACTAAAAATCTCTTGTTTAATTTTTTTTCAAAAAAAAGCTGACGTCAAAACATTTAAAATTAGCCTAGTTAGGAGTATTTTCATTAAAATATAACAAAGATGTGGTTTAAACTATTCATCAATTTTTGCAAATATCTCTTTTATGTTAAATTATTTTCATGTTTTATAAACAAAAAAAGTTGTTTTACAACGTTATTTTAAAAACAAAACATAACCTAATAATGTACCATAAAAACCCTTAGTTTTTGTTAAATCTATAAATGGTTTTATTATAAAATAATTGTATTAGTATAATAATAAAAACAAAAGTGCTATGTTAAAAATAATAATAATTTAATAATATTATTTAAAAACTATTAGGTATTAAAGGTAATGTCTATTTCATGCTTTATATATTTATTTATGTTATCATTAGACATTTTAAAATCACTTGCATTTATGCAATTTACGTCTGTGTATTCAAAAAATGTAATATTTAATATCAAAATTGACCGGCAATCACAGTTTGTTTGACATTTGCAAGCTATTTGGCTGGCTAGTAGGAATAGACACTAACCACTTTTCGTAAACTTCCAACCACATTTAAGTTGATTAAATTTACTACTTTTAATTGATATACTTAAAAAAGTTTGTTAAAAACTATATTATATTATAAAGCTATTTTTTGGATAAAAATTTTTAAAACAAAAATAATCTGATGAGAAGAAATATGCGCAAAAATTGATAAAAAGTAATGTAAAATTCAAAATGTTACATCTCTGTCAAATTTTAAGCCGGGCTTATTAAATGGTTTTAATGTCAGTTTTCCTTTTTCTTAAGTAATGTCAATACCTTTATTGTCCCAGAAAAAGTTATAGACAAAAATGTGTTAATTTTAAATTTTTTGTTGCATTTATTTTTCAATAAAAAATAGAATTTCAAATTTAATCCGATTAAAATTTAAACGTATTTGTTACACATAACATTAGTATTAAAAATAACAAGTTTAAATATATTATTAGTCCACCGCCACTATATTTTACGTATTATTGCATTGCCTAATTATTATAACAAAATTAAAACATAAAGATGTTTTTTTCATAATTTTGTCTTATATGACATACAGCGTTGAAAAAATATATATATTTTCAAATAGACATTTTTTAAATATCCTGAGATTAATTTTCTTTTATAATGACTAAGTGATAATGTTCTGGCCTAATAATTAATTAGAACGTAAGTCGTATATCACAAGAGCATCTCCCGGAAACATGGCTGATCAATTGGTTGTAAATTAATGTGATGACGTAATGGATCGACGATGTGTCTGATTTTGTCATCAGCAACAACATGTTATTTATGAACATGTAATAAATACAGAAATTGATTCATTGGAAATAAAGTAAAATATGTATTCAAGTTACCGTAAAATATTTTTTAAGACACATAACGTCAATCCAATACAAAAAACATTAAACCATAAAAATACAAACGAGTAAGTTATATTATTTAACAAATAAAATACTAGTTTATATTTTTAGAAAAGTTAGCCTAATTTACAAAAAAAATGTTATAAACTGTTTAACTATAAAATTTTCTTCTAACTTCCTTCTAGAACATGCTTTAGTTGAACCATGTTATTTAAAAAAAGTCCCAAAAGTCCAAACAATACCTTTTAAAATCTAGAGATGGTATTAATACCCCAATGTCTGATAAAATCAAAAGAGTTGGTTAAATACCAAAAAGTTTAGCTTTAACTGACGTCAAGTACAGCCATCTGACGATAGCCGGGCAAAAATCCTCATGATCCTTCGTCACGTAAAACTGAGCTGATAGTAATGAAAATCTGAATTTGTTTTAAACAAGGGCAAATGATAAAACTTAATATTAAATAAAGGTGTAATAAAACGTTTTTAAATATATAGGCCGAGTGATGATCGCGGTGTGAAATTTAGCAATGGACTTAGCAATTGTTAAAAGTTAACAACGGTTTAGAATGATTAACAAAACGTCATTGTCAGTGTTATTCAATGATTTTAGTAGGCAACCTGTCAAAATCTGACATTTTGTTAAACATTCTAAACCGTTGTTAAAGTTTAAACAATTGCTAAGTCCATTGATAAATTTAACAACGCGATCATCACTCGGCCGTAAGTGAAATAGATAACGCAACACTCAGAATTATTTTTTTTGATAAAAACTTGTAAACATATTTGCTATCATAAAGGTATACGCTGATAAAATTTTGAAGGCACTTTCAGTCGTACTTTTTTGTAAATGCACTTTTTGTTATATCAGGATCCGAACAATATGAACATGTTAACTTAATATTCAGTGATTTTTCTATGTTAAATTTGTTTGGTTCTATTTGTTTCATTGCATCATTATGCTCAGAGTTCGCAGACGCGCTAATTCCACTTAACTTTGAGAGGGGCCGGATAAACAGGTTACATAAAGCCGGATTTTCATTTAGAGAACTTGCTAATCGGGTGAACCGAAACGAAGCTACGGTAATAAGATGCTGCTGAGCATGGTTCCAAGAAGTTCAAAATCGACGAGTTAGAGGTACTGAACGCAAAAGACAGACTACAGAGCGACAGTGTCGTTATTTGAGGCAACTAGCACTTAGAGATCGATTTTTCACAACAAAAACAGTTTGCACTTTAGAAGCGTCCGGTGTAAATTTGCGTCAGTGGCCTCCTTGCTTTCCAGACATTTTTCCTATCAAACATGTTTGGGATATGATGGATAGAGGTTGCAAAATTCACCGCATCCTCCACAAACATTGAAGGTTTTACGAAACCAAATTTAGATGGCCTGGCATACAATATACCAAGAAGACATCAATCGCTAATTAAATTAATGAGGGATATCTTAGCTATTTCGAGAAATTTAGAATTTAAATTTAAATTAAAAAAATGTTGTTTAAATTTATATTGTTAAAGCGGCCAAAATTAAATAAAGCGGAAAATTAGTTTTCCACCGTTATACTACTTTAAAATGAAATATTTGGCAACATTGGTGTACAGCCGCCCCTCAAAAGACGCTTTAATTCAATCTGATTCAAGAAATTATCAGTCAATCCTATGTTGACAAATATCCATATCGTAAAAAAATTGTACATATGAGGAAATACTTGTCAAATAGTATTTAGTGGATAGATAAAAAAATAATTACATGCGATCTGTATCCTTACAAAATTGTACGTATTTGTGTCAAATATGACCATTTTCAAAAGAACCGCCCACACTATAAGTAAAAGATGAGTATAAGCAGACTTTTGAAAACTAAATAATTTATTAAAATTTTAGGATTACCCAACTTGAATTATACATTAAACTTTACTCTGCTTTTTATCCGAGATACCATTTGCCTATACTTTCACGTCCTATATTACAGAAGTCCTTTCAGGTAATTCTAGGCTCTTCCATCACTTCGTAAGTAAATAAAAGGAGACGAAACCATTTTTAAAGTACAGTTAAAATTAAATTTTGTTTATGATTAAAAAACGAAAACTACAAGAAGGAAATACGTCACTTAGAAGATTTTTATAGATCCCCAAGCGCGGAAACAAGATATTGTTCCGTGATACTTGGAGGCAATTTTTCGACGCCACGGAATTTAAGTTTTCCGATCAACTGTTGCGAGTTATCCAATTTTGAATATTGGCTTTTATTCGAGATGCCGATATATACAAGGCAAAGTCTTCGATGTTATCTGCATACACGGGGGCTGAAATTGGTATCTTGGGAGGGTTAGAGCAGATAAACATAGGCGTAGAAGAATTAAAATAATATTTTGTTGACAAGGTGGATAGCTTTCTTTTATGTATACTCTAGTTGAATTAAAATATGCTTAAAATAAGGGCAGTATTTTAGCAATGATCTTAAAAAAATAATTAAAATTGCTTCGAAATGGTGTTTCAAGTTCGCCCGCCTTTCAATAAATTAGAATAATTGGACAATCGACTTTAACAATGTTAATCTGAGGAAAACTACCTATCGGAGTTTCTGATGATAATTTTTATTTCTTTTTATTACTAAGTAAAATTTCATATTGCTATAGCATTTGACGATTTGACAGAAAAAATAGGACAATGTGCTGTTTATATATACATAATAAAACTGACTTAGAAGCAAAAACGTTTTTAAGGTCAAACGTTTGCTTTTCTTTCTTAGTACCAAAAAATTGTCTAGGCTGAATGACATACTAAAGCATCTTAATAAGTTCCTAAACTTGCACCGATCTTAACTCGCCCTTTCCGAATTTTTGATATGACAGGCAATTTTCCTAAAAGCGAGAAAGCTGCACGTGCGCAACCAATCTCCAAAAAATGATATAAAATAATTTCTTTTAATTTTAGATCTGTATTTCTTATATTAGTTGTTTGCAAGGTAAAAGAAAAAATCACTACGTTTTTTATATTATCATTAATTATTAATATTATTATTATAATTATTTTATTTTATTTTCTATGTCTCCTAGAACTTGAACAAGTTCCTTTAATTCCTTGGTAAAACTCAGATTGTTATTTTTGACATATCTAAGGCTTTAAAGCCTGTCTTGCACAATAAGCTCTTTAACAAACTCTCTTACTTGGTCTTCCATCTTAGCTTTGTTTCTAACTTTACTTTCCTTTCTTATTGATAGCGCGAATCGAATAGAAAAATTAGGTGCAACGTGCGAGTGAGTTAGTAATTGCCATGACTATTGTTTTCTTTCTCTGACGTGACCACGTTATAAGCGCATTGCATTATCCCCCAGGTATATATGCTCTAAGTATACAGGGTGTTTGGTAAATAGAGGCAAAAATGAAGACCCAAATTAATTTTTTAATTCTGAATCGAAAACCAAGAATATTTTTTTTGCAAATTTTCCTTCGTTTCCAAGATATTTCACTTTAAAGTTTTGCCAAGTCCACTAACGAAGAATATGGTGATATTGTTTATGTGTATGGGTTTTGCTCTCTGCTGATTGTCGCGAGTATCAGCGGAAATTTCCAAACAGACGGCAACATTCTAGGCGAGTTTTTTCTGACACATTTCAAAGACTTCGTGAATGTGGAATCGGTAATCGTCCCAATGGCTGAAATAGGACTCACACAGTAGAACAAGAAGAAGCAGTAAGTGATTTTTCCAATAACAGATTGACAAGTGCCTAACTATTGACAAAGGTCAAACTTGATTTCATATGACGTAAAAGTTTGAAAGCGCCAACTAAGGTTAGCGACACCCACAATGTGATTTAATTTTTTTTTTGGCAAAACTTTATAGTGAAATATCTTGGAAACAAAGAAAAATTTGCAAAAAAAGTATTCTTGGTTTTCGATTCAGAATTAAAAAATTAATTCGGGTCTTCATTTTTCGCCTCTACTTACCAATTACCTGTATATATAGTCTCGTGTAAATAAACCGTATCTTACTTCACATAAGATACAGTGACGGTACATTAATACATCCACAAAGGCTTTAAGCCTTTGTTGATTGTCCTAAGATAAAAATAAATATTAAAAAAGGCAACTATAAATGAAAAAATAATAAACTTTCTGTTTTTTAAAATAGGGAAAAACTATATTCTAATAGAAATTACTTATGTGCTAAGAGGTACGTCACTGGCAAATTTAAAACGTAAAATCAATGCAATTTATACCTAGAATGAAATCTTAAAAATTTAATAATAAAAATAATTTTTTTAACTTTAGCTTTTTAAATCACGTTAAAGTTGAAATTCAGGTCCTTACTAAAAGTTAATTGGTAATCAGTAAAATTAGTATAAAGATGTTAGAAACAAAATAAAGCTCTAGTCAACTTAATATCTGATAATTTTCAAATAAAAAAAAATATCCAGTAAGTAACCATGGTAACTGACTTTTTACACCAATGAAATACATTTTTAAATGTAGAAACTATGGTTACCGACGTTTTGAACCAATGCAATACATCTATTGTTTAGGTGTTGTCTTAATTGAAAAGGGACAGATTATAGCAATAGAAAATAAATAAAAGGACAAAGTCAAAAAATAAAAAAGAATCACCTTCCAGCCATATGTAATCTAAGTTTTAGGTAATGTAATATCATCGAAATATCCTGAAAACAATAAAAGGGATGCGTTTAAATCATTTTAGTTATACTTGTGTACCAGTTCCACCCATGACCTTAAATGACATTAAGAACATCAGCCAAAGGGCGGCGGTGAAATAGGGCAAAAGGCACTTTAAAGAAGCGTCAGATCGAAGGAGACGATGCGTTAAGACGGGCCCGATAACAAAATGATTTGGCAATAACAAGTAACGAACGCGATGTTTTAAACATAAGGAAGGTGGAAATTAAGACGGGCACTAAAGATAGGTTTATCTTGAGGAAAATGGAAGATAAAAGCATTATAAATAATGCTTTTTCAGCAGGGAACTTTAATATTATTATATAATTAATGGTAAAGTTTACATGAAGTGGTAATAAAATCTAATAAAGTAGTCATATAATAAAAATATAAATTATAAAATGACTAAAACACTCATAACTAGAAAAAAAAATCAAAACCTTACAAATAAAAAACCTTATATTCACCCCGGAAGAAAACTAACGTAGGTAATTTAAATAACTTATTTTGATATGTTTCCTTTCTAAGTACTTGCCTTGAAATTTTCTATAAAATGAGACCACTTTGATCCGGGTCCCGGGGTATAGTGAAACTAAGCCTGCTCAGCCTTATTAACCTCTATGAACCTGCAGATCGCCTGCAACAAAAAAGAAGAAAAACCCCCAAAAACCCAAATCAATACTAATCTACGTTTTGGTGGCAAGTCGGACACCATTGTCAAGAATAAATTAAAAGAAAAAATTAAACTAAATTAAGATATTTTGCTCTAAAGTCTTAGGAAATTCTCATAGCTTTTTACTTTTTCTGACGTTTTGTCATAAATGACATTAGTTTATTTGACTGGTGTATTTATAGTATTAAAAAAGACAAAAAAGGTGGTATGGTGTGTTAATTGATTTTAAGTTTACCTGAATTTACTTAGCATCAAGCATAGGTAACCATGTATTATTTATCTTTATTTAATAAATTAAATGCACTTCCCTTCATTTTACGTTTTTTTAAACAAGTTTCCTTTGCTAAAATGCTAGAAGCATTTCAGTTTATTATGTGGTTATTATTAAATGCGTATTGACAGATTTTTGTTTGTCAAATTCTGTTTTTCTAATGTTTGTTCTATGTTCTTTTATGCGTTTGGGTAATAAAATAACTTAGTATTGAGAAAATGGCAAACAAAAAATTCTAATATTTTTAAGGTTTTACTACGTAAGCAGTAATTAAACATGCATCAAATATTTTCTTTAGACCAAATAAGAAATGATTGACCCTATTGATGGCATATTATGATTTTTGATTTGTTTTAATTTTAAGCTAAAAAAACAAAATATTATTGTATTTTTATGGTTTATGTCACTTTTTCTGAAAATAGATTAACAAAGATAATGATGTTTTCCTTCTTACATGTGATTTAGTAGGTTAATTGAAACTTAGACAAAAACAGACCTATATGAATGGAGTTAAATTTTGTCTTAAGTAGTCAAGTTTTGTTTAATGTTAAAATGTTCTTTGTGTGGCAACGATAATAAAATGGTTAGTGGCGGATTTAAGGTATTTATCTTATGTAACTTTTCATAAGTATTCTTTGTCAAATTTCACCCGATTTTTTCATATATAGAAACGGTCAAAAAGTTGGACACATGATTTTTTTTTTAATTTCTTGAAACTATTAAAAACATTTTTTTTGGAATTGCCTCTGAACATCCATTAACCCAAAAATCCATATGGACATTCGGCTTATGGGCGCCGGGGAGAGAAATAATTATAAAAGTTAAAACAAAACATCAAAAAGTAAAGTAAACTGGCGTAAAACTTAAAAAAGTTATTTGAAGAAGCTGTTAGAATTTAATTTTAAGGAGATGTCTAAGCTTTAAAATAAAAATTTTAAAAAGATTAAAAAAACTTTTTTTTAGATTTTTTTTTCAGTTGAATTAAAGATCTTAATCCTTTGCTTCATAATGGGTTTGCTAACTACAATTTAAAAGTTTAAATTTTGTATATTCTTTCAAAATTAAAACGAGAAAATTAAAAAAAATTATATTGTATTGTATTTATCACGCAGTTTTAAAAAATGGTTTTACATTTATTTAGGTGATTATCGACTAAGTTACCATAACAACAACACTAAATCGTATAAAATTAAAATATTAACATACATATATTTTTCACGGTATATAACTCCCTTAGGTATGTACTATAATTACAGTATTTAATGTAACATCCTAAAGTTAATCATAAATTTATAGAAATTTAAAAAAGGTCCCTAAGAAGAAGTCACCAGGACCAACTTATATTGCCGCTTGTTTTATTTGTATGACCCATTCTTAAATTAAACTAATTATGAAATAATGACAGCAAAAATTATTGTCTTGGCCATTTTATTAAACCTTGAATTAAATCGATACAAATTAAAATAAAATATTTCACATGGCTCTGCTACCAGATAATTTGCCTCCTAGTTAACCATGTCAAATTTACCTAGAACCCGAGTAAACCTTCAAGGTAGGTCACTCCCTTAAGTTATAATCCTTTACATTCGATGCGGTCCAGGATAAGCCTTCCTGGGCTACCCTAAGCCGCTAGCAATTTAAAACTATTAAAAATTAATCCTCTGCTAGGCATACCTAGGTTTTTGAAAATCTAGACTGACGTGTTAGTTATACCTGGTTGGTTTCTGGGACAAGGGAGATGGTGGTGGCTGCATTTCTAGATATTGAAGGAGCTTTAACAATGCGTTACCTGACTTCCTGTATGAGGCTGCATCTTCTAGAGGGATCAGTCCGGTCATATGTAACTGGATCAGGACCATGTTAGAAAACAGAAACATAAGCACCCATATGCAGGGGAAGATGATCAGATTTAGGGCCGCCAGGGGGTGCCCGCAGGGAGGGGTTTGTATCCCTCCTGCTGTTGTCGCTCCTGGTGGATGACCTGCTGGCCATACTCTCTCTCTGGGAGATTGATCTGCAGGCATATACAGATGATCTAGTCATCCTAATTAAAGGAAACTCTGATGAGATGATTTCGAACATCTTTCAAGAAGTACTAAACACCACACAAAGCTGGTGTCAAAGGGAAAAAATAACAATAAACCCTTAAAAAATGGTTATTCTCCCCTTACCCGAAATAGAAACCTGGTTAACTTGAGACCACCAACTCTGCAAGGTGAAACAATACCATTTGCGAAAGAAGAAAAATATCTGGGGTTGATCCTAGATAGCACCTTCAGCTGAAATTCGCATCTAGAGAAAGTCACCCGTAAGGCGACTCTATCTTTCTAGACATGCCGCAGGATCTGTGGCAAATCCTGGGGCATGCAACCAAAACAGATGTACTGGCTATACGTGATAGTCATGAGACGAATGATCACATATGGCTCTGTGGCATGGTGGCGCAAGAGGCAGCAGCGGCTAGCCTACAGAGACAGGCCTGCCTAACAACCAAGGGCCCGCTGCGCTCGACACCAACGGCGGCCATGGAAGCCCTCCTAGGACTGCCTCCTCTGCATATTTACTTGGAGAGAGAGGCAAGGTGGGTAACCTACAGACTCTATCAAGCGGTCAGTAACAAACCGCAGGCGTGTCATATGGAGAGCACCAGTCTCCTCAGGAATGTCCTGACCTGTGACAGACTGGGAATGCCCTCAGACATAATGCCTACAGCAACCAATTACAACCGGCCGTACAGTGTAGTCTACCCACAAAGGGAGGACTTGAGTCGAAAAACGACCGACATGCTCCGGGCTGACATTTGTTGGTACACCTACGGCTCCAAAACCAAGGACGGTGTTGGAGCTGGAATATATGGACAGAGGCCAAGGGTAGAGTTTTCCTTCAGCCTGGGCACTCTCGCAACCATATTTCAAGCGGAGGTATTTGCTATTGAGATGTGTGCTAGATCGCTGGTTGATCGGCACTGCACACGTAAGACAGTTAAAATATTCTCCGATAGTCAAGCGGCTCTTAAGGCCCTTGAATCCAGCCGGTGCAATTCGAAAACCGTCTGGAATTGCAAGGATGCGCTGACCAAACTGGGTCAAAACAATAAGGTAATGAATCCGCAGACCTCCTTGCCAAAAGGGGGGTGGAGACAAAATTTACAGGGCCGAAACCAGTCATCGGTATATCTTATGGAATGGCCAGTTCATATCAGCTTAGACACAAAGAGAAAATCTTCGGTACTGACATGGACGTCCAGGTCTCAGACACTCGAAGGCCTTTATAAGCTCACCGAACCAACAAAGTACTGTCAAACTACTGGAGCAATCAAGGGTACACCTTAAAACTCTAGTGGGACTGTACACGGGACACTGCAGATTGAAATACCAGACGCACAAAATCGGCCTAGCGGAAGACGCCGAGTGCCGCATGTACATGGAGGGATGAATCGGCAGAATCGGCACGACTAAGATTCGCAATCCTCGGCAATGTTGCCGGGGGAGATGAAAGATCTCTCTTCCAACAGGATCATCAGATTTATTAGAAGTCTGGACCTGGTGGGAGAAATATAAAAGGGTGTGAGCCACAATAGACCGATTGGTCGCGGTAGAAGGGTGTTATACCCACTTACTTTAAACCTACCTACCTGGTTTCTGTTTCGATCCCCATCTGTTCCACAGAATATATAATACAGAAAATCACACTTTTATATATAATACAAAAAAAAAGTGTTAAGAATGATCCTAGCATGTCGAAAAACTTTGTAATGGAAGATGTACATACCGTTGTTCGCGTCCACAGCGGTTAATTTAACGAAGAACTTATGTAGCATTCAATATTTTATCAATCTACTTGTTTACTTTGTAATTTAATAAACTTAAATTTATCTAATACAACTTTAAAATATAGGGAAAGTTATAAAAGCTCTATGAATCCATGTAAATAGCTTGCAATATAACTGAACGGTGCTTTTAACAAAAGCTTGTTAGTTTTATTAGCAATAAACTTACCTTTCACTGATCACTTAAGTTAAAGTGTAAATTTTGTTATGAGTTTCCAGAGTATAATAAAAGGTGCTTTCTGATAGGTACAAAATATTACAATGAAATAAGACACTTAATAATCGAGGTAATGACCATGGTACTGGCTTTATTGAAAAGTGCTTAAATATGGTTTGGGTCACATGGGCTTACTTATATAAGGCGTAATCATATCATAAACACTTATGTAAAATAAGAGCCAAGTTCCTATTCAAAAATCTTGGCGTCTTAAAGAGCTGAGATCTAAGTTAGACCATTTTTTTAAAGTTTTTTACTGATTTTTATATATTTACAGGGTGGTCGGTAATAAATGCGCCAAAAAGTAATCCTAGTTTAAGCTCGTGAAAATAACGATGTTGAGCCCAATATGCCTTGGGTAAATGTCGTTCATTAATGAGATACAGGGTGTTAAAGTTCGATATTTAAAATATGATTTTATTCTACATTTTGACAAACAGTGTAGATGGCGTTAGTTACACCATATATATATATATATATATATATATATATATATATATATATATATATATTATATATATATATATATATATATATATATATATATATATATATATATATATATTATATATATAGGGTTGTTGACTCTTACCGTTGGGATGTCAGAAACGGTAAGAGATACGAGATACAAGAAGTTTATTAGTTTTAAGAACATTTTTTTAACAAACCAGGTAGTACTTCTAGACATTAACCATTAAAGTCGCCATTTAGTAAAGGGGTAAAAATATGGTCAAATAAGGTAAACCAGCTATATTTCCGGTCCAAAAATTTTTGTTAAAACAAATAAGTTTCATCACATGGACTTTTTGAATGTCCATAAAAGGCCATTGTGAAAATTAATAATTGCGTTTCTGGACAAATGGAACTTATACGATAATAAAATATTAGGTAAGAAATAGCCAATCAGCTACAAAAATAAACTCGTTGTTGAAAGTATATGGGTACTAAGTTTAAGAACTTTTCAAACAATTTTGGACTTGTAGCAGCTAAAGTGTAATTTTTCTAATTCTGGTGGAAGCATTTCCTTTCACCTCTCGAAGTATTGCTTTTTACAAATTAGGACCATTGGTTTTAACAGTAAAACTGCAACTTTAACTAAATTTTAATACTTTATCTAGTAACTTCTTAAGCGCGTTTCTTTGCTAACCAATAAATAAAGTGCATTAGAACCATTTCAGTATGATTTAATTTGTTTATTATTATCAAATAAACTTAGCATGTGGGCTAATAAATTACTACGTGAGTCAATAAACTAATATAGAAAGCGAAAAAAGTAGGTAATCAAAGCGAACTTGATGATGAAGTCAAGCGCTGTAAATTAAACATATATAGGGTGATTCTTTGGTTGACGCTTTTTTTAACTGTATATATAACTCATTAAAATAAACAACTTTTTTAACTAACTTTTTTCAAAATACTGAAAAATGAGAAACTTACATTTATTTAGTATTTCCATACGGTCCTGTGTAAGTAGGTTGTCTCCGCCCAGGAAGTCTTTTGGTTGTAGTTCTTGGGCACGTTAAACGTGATTTTTCTGCAATGTTGTTCACACTTTTTTTACTTAATCTGACCGGACTTGCAATTACCGAGGTACAGAATGACCCCCAAGGGAAACCGTCGCGCGTACCCTCTCGAAGCAGTTTTTGGATTGTGACATTTTCGCGATTTAACAATAATTTAAAATTAATATTAACCCTCGCCTCGTCCGGTTAAAGCAATGCGTGATAAACAAGACAAAAAAACAAACGTAAATAAGAAATAAACTATATTTTTAAGCCTAGGCCCACACTAGACACATTTTCAAATAAATTTATGTAGCTTTGTTATTTTTGGGTTTTTGAAAAAATATTTACAGTTGCTTATTTTAACGAGCTTTATATACAGTCAAAAAAAGCCTTAACTTAGGAATCACCCTGTATTTTTCTTTCTTTATATTATATGACTAAGTTAAACTTGCAGTTAACAATAGTAAAAGACAGTTTTTGTAGAAAATGTATGATCTTAATTGAAATAAATAATAACAATCATTGGCGTACCACACTTGTTATAAAAAAAGGTTTCTTTTGAGATGTCTGTAGGTACACCAATAAACAAATTCTAGATAAAAATAGCCTTTATGTAATAATAACATTGCCTTAATTTGTGTGCTTTAATAGATTAAGTCATTCTCTTTCTAAAAAAACTTTTAAAAAATGTTTATATAGCTACTTGTATCTTCAAAACCAAGCCGGCCAAGAACTTTTGTTCTTAGAATACCATAAGGTATGATATTTTGAAGTTTTGGACAGCGTTTAGGAACCACTCTGTATAGGTTTAAAGTGGTGACACAGCAATACAATTTTTAAGGAAAGCTATTATTCGTTAGTCTAAAGCTTTATAGTTTCGGAAAAAAATCCTTATATATCTTTGTTTTTTTCTTACGGCAGAACAAAGTCAAAAAAACACAAACTTTTTGTAAAGATATGTTTTTGGTTAAATATATTATGGGTCAAAATAAACCGTTTTCGTTATTTATTAATATTTATAAGAAAACAACGTTTCTTATGGACGAATTGCTTTTAATGCTTTTGGTTTCAAAAAGCTATTGACGGAGCTTTTCACACAAAAACCTGCTTACAAAAGCAAATAACCCACTTATTGTTTTCGACCTCAAAAACTAAATGGTTCCTGTGTCAATGCCTGACACCCTAAAACCGATCAATCACCTTTTTTTCTCAATACAATTCAGCCTGTGCCCTCTATAGCACGTAATTCTTTATTCTCTCCCTTTTTAAAGAAATAGGGAATACTGGCTTATTCTTTAACGATAAACGATAAGCCATCAACAAGGTTTATTTATACTTTTACAATCTGAACATATTCTTTAACCAAATTGGAGACAAAACGTTTAATAATCATAAAACAATGACTTTCTTGAAAAAACTGTAAGCGTGAGAAAAAGTAACTGGCCAATTTCTAAACAAGACTATTTTTCATATTTAATTATTATATCTTTATCAAATGAAAAATAGAGGAAGATGTCTGTTATTAAAAATTATAGAATAAGTTCTGAGCTAAAAAGGAGTAATATAATACTAGTTTTAAGTAATTTATAAATATTCTTAAAAAAGAAAAAATGTAACACCCTATATAAGATATTTTTATATGGGTAATACAGCATACATACTATGGTAAAAATTATTTTTATTCAATGGAAAAATTATAAAATCGTTTTATAAAAAATAAGAAATAAAATAAAATAAACACTGATAATAATAGTAGAAGCAAAAATAAAATTTGCAATATCCTGCATTTATTAAACTACTTGATGAACTTTTTGGCTCTCACAAGCTTTTGTTTGGGACGTCAATATCTATAAACGGCAAAATTATTTATTTACAACAATAGGCCCCTTGATAGGGTGTTTCAAATTTAGCCTCATCATTGGGATCTCGGAAACTTAAAGGGTTACGCGGTCGGTTAAGGCCTTACATAGGTCCAGAATTTTCAAAAAAATGATTTTTTTATATAGATTGTTGTTCACTAAAGTTTAAGGCTTGTTTCTGTGGAAACAGATTGCAAAAATTCCCCATAGGTCCAAAGTTATAATAGAAGTGACCGTCCGATCAGTTCCCTGCGCGCAGGTAGCTATCCTTTGTTTGGGACGACTGACCCTGACTGTCGGAGCGGCTGCAGTGTGTCAGTTTTTTATTATTGTAAATTATACCTGAGATCATTTTTATGGTATTACGAAAATATATTTAGGGTTTATTTTTAAGGTTTACAAAATAAATATAAAATTAAAATACTTAGGCGTTTTTCTCGGAACTACTTTTTCCGCCACGGTCTGCATGATAACTTAAGCAATTTTATCCGAGTCACTGGGCAAGCCCCAGCTCTCAGTCACTTCTTAACCCCATCCCTAAGCCAGATTCCAGGCTAACAAAACTCAAACCCAAACAACCGTGATAGCCAACATGGCAAACACGTAGTGAGCTTGCTCAGCCAAAAGGAGAGCGAGGGGTGGTTGGCAAGCCTAGGGGGAGTTGGAGGGCTGTAGCCCTAGGGGATCTTCAGGTGGGACCCTTACCCACCCAAGCAATTTTAAATATGTTTTAATGTTTTTTTTTATATTCAAAATCATTTTTTCCATTGTCTGCCGAGCCGGATTTTTGACATTTTAATTTAAAAAAATTTATAAAAATAATTAAAGTGTGAAATTTATGATGCTTACTTTTGTTAAAACATAAATTGTTAAATTTTTCGAAATTCGAAATTCCGGCTTAACAGACGATAAACACAACTTTATTTAACATTTTTTTTTTAATTTTAGAAAAACGATCAATATTTGCCAGAGATATCGTGCAGACCGTAGAGCAACTTTTTTTATTTTTTATGCATTACGGGATTTTTTATATAGTAATTTTTATAAAAATAAAAAAATATATATTTTTTTTATAACGCCTTAATATCAATAAACAATGTCTACTGTTTATTTTTAATAATTCTTATTGTTATTTCTACCAAAAAAATTAAATATATTTTTTTAGCGCATTTTTGGCGTTCTGGACGTATGTAAGGCCTTAAATGGATGCAAAGTTGCGCAATTTGATGCTGATCAAAATGTTACCTTAAAAGTTTAAAAATTTTAAATACTTCTAAAGATTTTTGAAAAAAACCGAATATTCGCAATTTCATTTTAATTTTTTATAACTTTATTTAAATGGATATAGCACTATAAAATTTACATTTGCATTGCTACTTTTCTGATCTACAAGACAGTGTTATTAGATTTACACACCGACGTTTCGTCATTTAGCTGCCATCATCAACTTTGTTTTCTAAAATACGGTCCTGAATTTTTAAATACTTTTTTAAGATATTTTAGAATATTAAAAACAATGATGTATAACACTTATTCGAAAAAACCATTTTAATGTTTTCCCACCAAAAATCTTTTATCTCTCTCTCTCATACATAATAGAAAATTTAGAATCGTAATTAAAAAAACAAAGTTGATGATGGCAGCTCAAAGACGAAACGTCGGTTTGTAAATCTAATAACACTATCTTATAAAACAGAAAAGTAGCAAATGGAAATCTAAAATTTATTTAAAATAAAAATAAAATCGCAAATATTTAGTTTTTAGTAGTCTTCAAAAGTATTCGAAATTTTTAAACTTCTAAGGTGGCATTTTAATCAGGATCAAGTCGCGCAACCTTGCCTCCCCGACCTCGTATCTTTTTTAGTTTTTGAGATCCCAATGATAAGGCTTAAATTTGGGACACCCTGTACATATTTTTATACCCAAATAATACTTTTGCCAAATATTTCTTTAAACGAAATTTTATAACAGGGCTAGAAGCATTAAAAATCCAAATATAAAACATTGGTGCCAAAATAATATTGATGTCACAAGCCGCTTACCACACATATTCACAATGTCTTGTTGACACGGGCCATTGCGGCTAAGTTCCAATATTACATTTTTGAGAAGAGCGATAGAATGGCAAACGAAGCTAACCGGGATATTGAAACACTTTGGATTTTCTATCAGTAAATTATATTATTTTCATTTGTTTATTTAAAAAGTAGAGTACTATAACGTCATCATTTTCGTTTGACACCAACACCCGAACAAAAAAGTAATGCGTCAGTTCAAAAAGTCAGTAACCATGGTTACAATAACAAAAATTGTATTGCATTGGTTCAAAATGTCGGTAATTATAATAACCTCCAGGTTTGTAAATATGTTCTTTAGTTTTATAGGCGATCTACAAGTTCATAGATGTCAATAGGGCTAAGCAGATTCAGCTCGCTATACCCCGGGATCTGGACCGAGGTGGTCCCATTTTCTAGAAAATTTCATGGCGCGTACTCCCAAAGAAAACATATCTATACTTACCAGGTGTTTCTCCCAAATGATAATAAACAGATTTTAAAGTTTCAACTTGTTTTTTGTGATTTTTTTTTGTTGTAATTGCGACGGATTTTGATGGTGTGTTTACCCTTTACATTTATTATGCTACATATTTAATTGACATTTAACCGAGTTATCTTAAATCGGAATAAAGAAATGCGATTGCTTTTCTGGGTTTGCTTTTAATGAAATAAAATAACGGATCAAAATAAATATTGGAACTCAGCAGGACTTGACGTCACCAGCCGTTTTGGTCTGACGTCAAAATTAACAGGCCAGACGTAACCTGTAATCGGAATTTCACCGAAACCAATTTTTTCTGGGAGTACTAAGTACCTAAATATTTTAAGGAAATAATTGATTTTCACAAACATAGTCTAGAACCACACTAAATTTAAAAAATCAAAAAGTTTATATTAATTTTAATATATTATTTTTTAAATCCGAAAACAACATTTGAATGTTTTTTATTCTTACCGACATCTTTTCGCAAAATAAAAAAGTTATTATTATTATTAATATTAAAAATGTCATATTACCGATACGGTTTTGATCACTGCAGCATAAGCTCCCTAATTCGCTTTTAAAGGCAGTTTTCGTTTTTGCGTCCATGCAAAAAATAAATGGACAGGTTTTAAAATAAAAATGTTTTTATTTACGTTTTCCGCGAAAAACTTTTGGTAGAAATAAAAAAATGAATCTTTTAAAACTAAGTTATTGAATTGTTACTTTAATTAAAAAGCTATACTTGACGTATACAAAGTAAAGACTTTTTCTGGATCCTGATCATTACAACCTAGCCGTAACTTTTTCAATTTAACACAAAAGTATTTGTTGATTTTTGACAATAATTTATTTTAGGATAATAAATGTAATGATCATAAAAATTGATAACAAATAAAAATGAATTATAAGAAAAAAAAACACAATTAAAATTACTTAAAGACGGTTTTACACTCGCGGCGCGGAAGCCCGCGAAAGTCGTGAAAAGCGAGTGTCGTTGGTTTTGCGGCTGCCCTTCGCGATTTGCGGCGTTCCCCACTTTATGTCGGTTTAAACGTACCCTTAAATATTGCGATTGTAGGGGGCCAAATTTCTTTGCACAGAGATCTGAAGCGAAAAAAATCGCGGCCAAAATTCCAAGTCGCGAATTGTCGGCGAGTGTGGATCCGCTATAATATAGGATTTCTAAGCGCAATTTTTGAGTGGCGGATAAGTTGCTCAAAGGAGAATAATTTAGAGCAAAACCATACATATTGCCTTGTGTCTCGATTTTTAACAATTATCCCACTCAATAAAATATGTTTAGGTATGTTAAAGATACAGGTAACGAAAGTAAAAGAAAAGAAAAATTCTAATCTATTCTTAATACGGTTTTACTATTTATTAGCAAATTTTTCGAACATATTGTCATCTAATTAATTTATTTAAGAAAAAAAATCCCCGGAAGTATTTGGAGTTTTAATAATGTTACCTAATTTATTTAACCAAATTTGTGTAGTTTACGTTTTACAAGATCACCACAAACATTGTTACAGTCTGTATAAGATTAAATAATTCTAAATAATATGGTATATAAACTTTATTTTTATTTAGCAGCTTACAAAAGGTTTTAAATTTAAAAAAAAAAGTAAAAGGAAATTTCTTACTCTAATTTCTTTGATAGCTGGCATAAATAATTAAATGGCTATTTGATAAAGCGAATTATCTGACTAGCCGTAAACAAGTTCCGATATCGCCAAAAGAAAAATTTTAACTGTTTGATATGCTATAGACGTTGTAACCAAGAACACTCTTGCATTTCTGCTCAATCGAGCTACATCCTACACTCCGTACTAAAACAAAACCCTTTGTATAGTTTAATGATATTAAATGAATCTCTTAATACTAAAGCATCTAATTAAAAAAAATTGTAAAAAACACAAAAAATAGTTTTAGGAATTTTATTTTGTCAAGTTAATGCTAACGTCCCTTTAATGCGCTACTAAAAATAAAACACAAAAAAGGTTTAAGAAAACAAATTGCTTTCCTATTCGTCTTAAAATTGCATTTTTCCAAAGCGGCTTTAAAGCATTCGATTGCAATTTTCCTCCCACGGGAGGAAATTCTTTTGCTTTTCTTAACATAATAGTTTTTTCCGGACGATTTAGCAGGATAATCCAATATAATGGCCTCGGTTCTGTTAATGGACTAGGGATAAATGTTTAATTTAGTGCTAATTCGAAACCAAATCAGTTCTACGATTTAAAATATTTAAATTACATTGGATTGCGCTTGCTATTGCATAATCCTCGATTTTACTTCGCTTTATAATCGTTTACTTTAATTCTTAAAAAAACTTAAAACTTTCTATTCAGTTAGGTGGCAACCGACCCAAGTTTATTGCTGAAACTTTATTATTTGCAATTTTAATATTACAATGTGTCTTTTACTCTAATATTTTTATAGTGGCGTTTGTTGACAGTTAGAGAAAGAATTATAAATAAACTAAAAAATACGGCCAGTTGCCGTTGCTGACGTTACCTTTCAAAATTTGACATTTCACTTTTAACACTAGTGCTTTAAAATGTTACTTTAAGGCACTAATGCTTTAAAGTATCATTTTTAAGGCATCTAGATAGTGTTAAAAATTAAATTTTTACCACGTTTGTAAAAAAAAAACTTAAGATAATACTAACAACGATTTTAAGATATAAATAAAACAAAAAATTAAACTATATAAAATAATACATAAAATTAAAATTATTTGGCGTTTTATCATTATTATAAGGTATACAAAATCATACATTAATACTCCTTATCCATGATTCATAAACGTTTATAGTACACGCAACTAAAAACTCACAAAACAAAATACTCAGTATAGTTGTACCATTTTTATAAAAAAAAATGGGTGCCCTTTTAAAGGAAAAAAAAAACATTAAAAGTACCTAAAAAGGTTTAATTTTTACTGTTGGCCACCTTTGCTTTTTATAATATGGTCTATTACACAGGCACACAAAAAAAAAGGTCTGAACCAGACATGTGAAGTACCTTCCGGTATGTTTTTCGGTACGCTAAAAACGAATCCAAAGTCAGAATTTACCCATCACCCCAGATTTTGCCCCAGCAACTCTTCAGCACCCCCCCTCCCCCCGAAGGAACAAAATTTTATTCATTTGGAAAAGATATAACAAAAATATCTGACAATACGTTTTTTGATGTAGTAAAAACGAAAATAAAGTTAGAATTTACCCATAACCCTTGAAATTAACCCTAGCAACCCCCAGCAACCCCTAGCATCACTCAGAAACCACCCTTAAGTTAAAAATTTTATTTTATTGGAAGGATTAAAATAAATACCTGACAAAACGTTTTTTGGTGTAATAAAAATGAACATAAAGTCAGAATTTAACCATCACCCTTAAATTTTGCCCCAGAAACCCCTCAACACCCCCCATCCCAAGGGGTCAAAATTTTATTCATTTGGAAAAGATATAATAAAAATCTAAAAATACGTTTTTTAGCTTGCTAAAAATGAATATATAGTTAGAATTTACCAATCACTCTTAGATTTTGCCCCAGAAACCTTTCGGCACCCCCCATATTAAAGGGTCAAAATTTTATTCATTTGGAAAAGATATAATAAAAATCTGACGAATATGAAGTTAGAATTTATCCATCACCCTTAGATTTTGCCCCAGCAACCCCCTAGCCCCCCACCCAGGGTCAAAAGTCTTCATTCTTGTTTTTAGCACATGTAACAACGTATTGTAAAATAGTTATTTCAATTCTTCTAGCAAAATAAAACTTTTGCTCCAAGGGTGGTTGCTGGGTAATACTGCGGTTTGCTGGGGGTTACTAGGGTTTAATTCAAGGGTTATGTGTAAATTTAAACTTCATAATCGTTTTTAGAACACCAAAAAAGTATTGTCAGATATTTATTATATCTTTTCCAGATGAATAAAATTTTGACCCTTTAAGGGGGGGGGTGCTGGGGACTTGCTGGGGCAAAATCTAAGGCTGATGGATAAATTATAACTTCATATTCGTTTTCAGCACGCCAAAATACATTGTCAAATATTTATTATATCTTTACCAACTAAATAAAATTTTGACCCTTTGGGAGGGTGCTGGTGTCTCTGGGGCAAAATCTAAGGGTGATGGGTAAATTTATAACTTCATATTAGTTTTTAGTGCACCAAACAACGTATTGTCCGATAATTATTACAACTATTCTAAGTGAATAAAGTTTTACCATTAAGGGGGAGTTGCTGGGTGTTGCTGGAGCAAAATGTAAGGATGATGGGTAAATTCTGACTTTATGTTCATATTTACCACACCAAAAAAGTATTGTTAGATATTATTCTTTCAATAAAATAAAAATTTTGCCCTTAGGGTGGTTTCTGGGTGATGCTAGGGGTTGCTATGGGTAAATTCTAACTTTATATTCGTTTTTACAACATCAAAAAACGTATTGTCAGATATTTATTATATCTTTTCCAAATGAATAAAATTTTGACCCTTCGGGGGGTGCTGGGGGGTTGCTGGGGCTAAATCTGATGGGTAAATTCTGACTTCGAAATCGTTTTTAGCGTACCGAGAAACATACCGGAAGGTACTTCACATATCTGGTTCAGAACCTTTTTTTTGTGTGTCTGTGTTATTATTACAGACACGTGCGGGAAGCGGCACATTATAAAAAGCAAAGGCGGCCGCAGTTCAAACCAAACCTTTGTGGCTATTTTTGTTTTTTTCCTGTCAATGAGAACCAAAGTTTCATTCTAAAATTGATCCAACTATATGTTTCTAACCTTGTGTCACTCGAATAACAATTGTTAAAACACTTGTCGAGTTGGTAGCCGAAAATTGAATTAAAGCCCCAAAAAATAAATAAATAAAAATATTGTAAGTAACTCGGACATTAATTGAATTTATGATCTCAACCCTTAATAACTATTTTGATAGTGATTTATTGATTCAAAATATTATTAAAAATTATTTTAAGCTTTTTTAAATGTTGCGACTGTAAATATATTAATTGTGCCAATAAACGTCTAAAAATTAACGCCCACAAGGTAAATGACTGTTCTGCAAAAACTGGCTGGTATTAATTGACTTTTTACGCGACAGCGAACACTCGTGTGTTTCTAAGACATTTAACTAGACAACACTTTTAGTACCTTAATTAAATATTAATTAAATGTCCTGTAAAAAAGATATCTTTACCTGGGCTTGCCTTCCAAAACAGGCTTGAGCGGCTACATACTAAAATAAAGCCTACCACCGCTAACAAAACTATGGATGGGATTAATCAGAGAAGGAAATATTAATGACCCTGGGGTACCCCAGGATTATTGGTTAAAAACTAAAGAGGCAACAACAAAATTAAGATGGAAAATTATGAAAAAAAATATTGTTAAGAAGCATATCATCTTGTCAAGTGCCTTAGATATGTCCTTAGAAATGATCTGAGATTCACCAAGAAACTTTAAGGACATGTTTTAGTTATGTGAGACCAACGAAAAAAGATCTGTTTTAGATACTTTGTAACGGAATCTGTACCGTTTGTCACGTAAAATTTTGTGTTATTTCAAGTACTTTTTAAAGTAATTTTCTAAATTTTTTAACCCAAGCTCTACTGATTAACTGAAAATTAAGTGCTTTAGTTTTATTATTTCTGCATTAAATTAATTTTAATGATTTCAAGACCGTTACTCTTTAAATCGTTTTTATTAGTACCCTTACAAAATCAATGCGCATGTAAAGTAAACATAACTAATATAATATTTATTTGGGACCTACTAAGTTTTAAACTGTCTTTTGTATTTATTTAGGACCAGCGTTAAAAAACCATTTTATACGGGCATACTGAGTTTCGAAAGAATATTGGAATTTGAATCTCAAATTAATCTAATAAATCAGTTTTTGAAAGCAGAGCACAAGACAACATTATAAACTTATTTATACCATGTGTGGAACCGTAATTAAAATAAACTGCTCAACAAAAAGATCGTACCATTTAATTTTTAGACCCATTGTCAAATTGCTGTAACTTTTAAAAATTAACTTTTTTGAATATCTAAAACGAAGTTTAAAACCACGTTTCTTCTACTTTAAGCGGTATTGCATTTAGTTTTAGTAAGATGAATATTATCATGATGTACAGGGTGATCAATAGAGTGCTGCCAAAAAAAAACAAATTCAAGGGTGTCCCATTTCAGTGGCTATTTTTTTTGGTCGTGATAATATGGGTTGTAACCAAGGTCATATCAATATCTCTAGACGTTTATGCCAGTTTTTGAATTGAGGACCTCTAGCTTGCGATACACTTCTAAACGTCAAATTTTGCTAATCAATTCTTTAAAAAGCTATAATTGAAAAATCGATTGACAAATTTCAACGAGTGTTTCATATTCGGAAAGCTATTTCATATATATTTGTTATGTCCTAAGCACTTTTGGATAGGTTTTAATTTTATGAGTATACGGGGCCAACAAATACCAAAAACGTAGCTGATTTAGTAATCCTAAATATAGGGTAAATTATTGAACGCCAAATTGACCATATGTGTGTTTTGTTTTAAAAATGGCCAAGTTGAAGTTTGTGTCAATATCTCGAAACGATTTTTACCGTTAATCAATTTATGCTGTTTAAGTGCCTGTAAACTTATTCAGCAAAAATGTGTCGTTATTATGGTATTAGGTCTGAATGGTAGGAATTCCAACAACGTCTTAAAGTTTTAAACATTTTTAAACATAAATTAAAGTATTTGGTGTTGTACACCAGATATACGGAGTGATCAACAAAGTGCTTTTAAATTTATTATGGTATCCATAATTACCGCAACATTAGGAACACAACGGCCTTGTTTGCGTAACATGTTTTAGATTAAAATTGCTAGGCTTGAAACTCTTTTTAGTACATTTTGGTGTCCAAAAACTTACCGCACTAATTTTTTAGTTGATTTTAGCTTAGTTTTGCCATTTTCAAAGAGTTAAATTACCTCTACAAAAAACAAAAAATGTTTACTTGATACATTGAATTTATCTATAGCAGCGATACGTTTCTATAGCAACGATGGAATAATGTCATTGTCATAAAACGGTTTGTAAGTCAAACAAAACTTTTTGTCTGCTGTAGAGGTAATTTTACTCTTTAAAAATGGCAAAACTAAGCGAAATTGAACCACGAAATATAGTGCGGTAAGTTTTTAGACACCTAAATGTATTAAAAAGAGTTACATGCCTAATAACTTTAATCTTAAGCAGATTACGTCAACAAGGCCATACTATACCGAACATTGCGGAATTTGTGAGCACCACAATATCTGTTGCTAAACAGACACTAGCTAGAGCACGAGCCCATGGCCGTCCAAATTACCGCCAACAGGGTCGCTGCGGACGAGCCAGAAGAACGACAGCTAGGCAAGATCGTCTAATAATACGATTTAATTATGCGATGATGTACACATGATTGTTCCTAGAGAGCAACAAGGTAGATTTGGTTTTAACGTGGCGTGATTTAGTCTAGAATCTAAACTTAAATTTCACATTTATGAAGAAAGTTTATATCGAATATTCAACAAGTTAAATATTCTGGAAAATACTTTAGGTGAATTATGCGATGATGTACACATGATTTTTCCTAGAGAGCAACAAGGTAGATTTGGTTTTAACGTGGCGTGATTTAGTCTAGAATTTAAACTTAAATTTTACATTTATGAAGAAAGTTTATATCGAATATTCAACAACTTAAATATTCTGGAAAATACTTTAGGTGAATTATGCGATGATGTACACATGATTTTTCCTAGAGAGCAACAAGGTAGATTTGGTTTTAACGTGGCGTGATTTAGTCTAGAATCTAAATTTAAATTTTACATTTATGAAGAAAGTTTATATCGAATATTCAACAACTTAAATATTCTGGAAAATACTTTAGGTGAATTATGCGATGATGTACACATGATTTTTCCTAGAGAGCAACAAGGTAGATTTGGTTTTAACGTGGCGTGATTTAGTCTAGAATCTAAATTTAAATTTCACATTTATGAAGAAAGTTTACATCGAATATTTAACAACTCAAATATTCTGGAAAATATTTTAGGTGAATTATGCGATGATGCACACATGATTTTTCCTAGAGAGCAACAAGGTAGATTTGGTTTTAACGTGGCGTGATTTAGTCTAGAATCTAAATTTAAATTTCACATTTATGAAGAAAGTTTACATCGAATATTTAACAACTCAAATATTCTGGAAAATACTTTAGGTGAATTATGCGATGATGTACACATGATTTTTCCTAGAGAGCAACAAGGTAGATTTGGTTTTAACGTGGCGTGATTTAGTCTAGAATCTAAATTTAAATTTCACATTTATGAAGAAAGTTTACATCGAATATTTAACAACTCAAATATTCTGGAAAATACTTTAGGTGAATTATGCGATGATGTACACATGATTTTTCCTAGAGAGCAACAAGGTAGATTTGGTTTTAACATGGCGTGATTTAGTCTAGAATCTAAATTTAAATTTTACATTTATGAAGAAAGTTTACATCGAATATTTAACAACTCAAATATTCTGAAAAATATTTTAGGTGAATTATGCGAAGATGCACATATGATTTTTCCTAGAGAGCAACAAGGTAGAATTGGTTTTAACGTGGCGTGATTTAGTCTAGAATCTAAATTTAAATTTCACATTTATGAAGAAAGTTTACATCGAATATTTAACAACTCAAATATTCTGGAAAATACTTTAGGTGAATTATGCAATGATGTACACATGATTTTTCCTAGAGAGCAACAAGGTAGATTTGGTTTTAACGTGGCGTGATTTAGTCTAAATCTAAATTTAAATTTCACATTTTAAGAAAGTTACATCGAATATTTAACAACTCAAATATTCGAAAATATTTTAGGTGAATTATGCCGATGATGTCACATGATTTTTCCTAAAGAGCAACAAGGTAGATTTGGTTTTAACTGGCGTGATTTAGTCTAGAATCTAAATTTAAATTTCACATTTATGAAGAAAGTTTACATCGAATTTTCAACCATATTTAACAACTCAAATATTTGGAAAATACTTTAGGTGAATTATGCGAATGTAACATGATTTTTCCCAGAGAGCAACAAGGTAGATTTGGTTTTAACGTGGCGTAATTTGTCTAGTCTAAATTTAAATTTCACATTTATGAAGAAAGTTTACATCGAATATTTAACAACTCAAATATTCTGGAAAATATTTTAGGTGAATTATGCGATGATGCACACATGATTTTTCCTAGAGAGCAACAAGGTAGATTTGGTTTTAACATGGCGTGATTTAGTCTAAAATCTAAATTTAAATTTCACATTTATGAAGAAAGTTTACATCGAATATTTAACAACTCAAATATTCTGGAAAATATTTTAGGTGAATTATGCGATGATGTACACATGATTTTTCCTAGAGAGCAAAAAGGTAGATTTGGTTTTAACGTAGCGTGATTTAGTGTATAATCTAAATTAAATTTTACATTTATGAAGAAAGTTTACATCGAATATTTAACAACTCAAATATTCTGAAAAATACTTTAGGTGAATTATGCGATGCTTCGTTAAACCAGTTATATTTTCAACAAGCCGGTGTCTTAGCACATAATGCACAAAACAATAATAAAAGCATATTTACATGATAATTTTTCAAATCATGGGATTGGCACACACGGTCCTATAAGGTGGCCTCTAAGGTCATGAACAATTTAGGTTTTTTTTTTTTGGAAATTAAAAGATTTTGTATCCAACATCAAAGCCGTCCATTAGTATTAATAAATTCCCTAGGCAGAATTAGAAAAGTGTGTAATAAATGGATAGAACATAATGGATTGCAGTTTGAACAATATTTTTAACAGCTAATAAATTTTCGCAGTTTAAATTTGTAAAGATAGATTATAAATTTGATATAAAATTTAATACTATTAAAAAAATAAGTTAGGCATAAACTAGATATATAGATTTTTTAAAGAGAGTTAGATTTAAGCTACTTGTAATTTAAAAGTGGGTAATTTTAGTTATACATAAAATTTTCTTATAGATAGCGGACATTGTAGTAGTTAAAATTATACGAATAAATTTATGAAAATGCACAACTACTTTTTCTTCTTTTTTATAGATACTTTACTTTTATCCGACATAATTTAATGATTTAAAATATACAGGGTGTTTCATAAAGAAAATCATATGTTTGGTTTGTATCTCGAAAAATATTAAATAAAAAAATCTAACAACACCACTACTCTACGTAAAAATGCCTACACTTATTAATTTTTACTTGTGTTGTAAGTTACAAGATAAGTGGGCATACGGAGGGGTCCAAAAATAAAAAAAAATAAAGTTCGCCTGTATGTTAAAAACAAAGAAAGCCATGAAAAATCTTTTATATATAAACCTATTTACATAAAGGACAAATTTTAAAATTTAAAAATGTGTTTTTTATATTTAAATAAAGAGTAACAGGTGATTTGTTTACTTTAAACTCTTTGGATTTAAAAATTACTCTCAATACATTTAAACTTTGCATTGTGACTTTAATATTAAATTCGTAGTCGTTCATTGCATAGTAAATCGAGCAGTAAAAAATATATCGGATACACTGTCTTATTTAAAACATGTTTTTTTTTACAGTTTTTTCCAGTTTTGTATTTTAGCACCCCGAGAAATACCTCAGTCCAAATTAATTTTAGCTTTACCGGGGACGCATGTAAAAAAAACTGGCTAGAAACCTTCACCATTAGCTTTTGCATCTTGTATATGTTACTGGGAACATTACCTAATTGTGCTTCTAACTATTAAACTTAACTATTTTAAAAAACATCATTTTGCAATAAGTCTAAGTGGGTATTTTAAAGTTTAAAATATTCTACTTAAATTTCATTTTCTTATTTTGCCCTTACATGTCTCTAAAGATTTTAAAGTAGTTCTGAGACTGTAACTTGCTAAACTTTATTTCATATTGTTGCCCGACTGGAAGTTGCAACTCCGTTGCGTAAAACTCCCACAGGAAAAAACTTCGAGAGCTTTGCGGTACCCCCGGCATTAAACATTAAATTCAATTTTGAGTGACTTTCAATTTCGGTCGATCCTTCATGGGCCGATCCTGGTTAACCCGTGTATTGTAAAAGTTTTTCAAATAAGTTTAAAAGAAATAATTGTTAATATAATACTTTTTTATATTAAACATGCATGCATCAATAACACAGGTTCACAAAATTAAAAAATTGGTGTGTGCTGGGTGTCGGATTAAGATTTCCTGGTGTATTTTTTGCCGCTGATCACGAATCTTAAGTCAAAATTGAAAGTCAAACAGCAAAAAATCGAGAAAAGGAATAATTTCAGATATTAACGATTTTTTTTTAAATTTAAAACGGCAATATCTTAAAAATTATAAAAGACACCCGGAACTTTATAGAACATAAACTAGGTATTTTTACAAGACCTTTAATATAAGTCCCCCTTTTGTCTAAATGCAATATTTTTCGAGTTATAATCAAAACACTGAATTTTCTGATTTTTTTAAGATATAACCCTGGAAAAAAAAAACTTAATATTTGTTTATTTTTGGATTTTTATCGCAAATTTTAGGTAATTTGTGATTTAAATCAGCGTTTCTCAAACTTTTTTACATATGGGACCCTTTTTAACAGGAAAAATAAACACGGAACCCTCTTAATGCTGCACAAATAAATATTTTTGCATTTTAAATTATAGGAATCGATAGACTCGTAATATCGTTATAATTTATTTTTTACCAAATATATTAGTAACACACTTAAAAGTATTTTACTAAAAAACCTAAAAGGAATTTAAACATGAAATAATAAAAAAGATACTTTTATACATAGATCAGGCGTAATGCAAGGAATTAAACTATTTTCACTATTCACATAATTTTTTTTTATCTTGGGACAGTCCTCGAAGGCTGTGGCCGTACTGTACCGTTGCTGTCTGAAGTGTGGTAAAAGGAAGTTTACTCGCACGAGACTTAAGTATTTGAAGATCTGGAAAAAAAAGGGAAAATTTCTGCGTATAGCAGGTTCTATAGTCTGGACAGGGATAAAGGAACAAACAAAGTTGGAAGTTGGGGGCCTCTTAAGTTGGACTGTAAAAGGATGTATAAAAGTGGCACTACGTGTTGCTTTGCTGGGAGCTGCCAGAGGAGGAATTATACAAGACAAACAGCTCTTCTTTGAATGAATTTAAGAATGCTAAGTGTTGTAGAAGGCGCCACTCGCCAGGCATGAGAAAAACATAGATAATTTAGCGAAATATGAGTTTTGACGATAACATTTGATCAAATTAACGAAAAAAATACAAATTGAGGATTTGCTTCTGATAGTCCGATTATTTACTAGCAAATTTCAATTTTTTTAGCAGTGTTCCCCTTAAGGCCAATAGCATCTGGTAAATTTAGTGTGGATCTCATGTTTTACTTTTTAGATTAAAAATTTTAAAAAACTTAGAGCTGCCACTGGATCTTATTGATGAAAGTTGCAGTTTCATATCGGGCTCCGCGTCCAGCTTATTGCATGCGATTCTTATTTTTCGGTAATACGTAAGTCGAGAATCCAGTCAGGATTTTGGACTCAGAGAATCTTTTTTTTTTGCCGAACCCTTGCCGAAGTCGTGCGGAACCCCAGGGTTCCGGGGAACACACTTTGAGAAACGCTGATTTAAATAAATAAAATAAATGATTTATTTAAAAAAAAAAAAAGAAAATTTAAATTATTACATTTTTTTTCCTATTTTGAACTGAAATTTTTTGTCAAAATACATTTTCGTTTGTATCTTATGTTTTTTTCTTATCAAAAATGTTTATATATCTTTTTATATAGACAATTTGGAAAGCTCTATTTTTTGATTAATGAAATGTTGTATCTCTTGTAGTTTATATAGTCGTAGTCCAAACATTCCGTGGTAGCAGGTTTCTGCCGGTAAAGGAACCGTAGCAGTTTTTTGGATTTTGCTCAATTATTTGCTACTATACCCCCAATTTTAACTTCAGAAAATCTTAGCCCGACACCCAGCACACACTACTTATTTTTTTCTTGTGGAACTGTGTAATTTTTCTATTAAACATGCAAGCATAAAACATGCATTTTACAACACCAACAGAAGAAATGTAATTTAATGATAGTCCAGAGAAAAAAAAAACATTTTTTTTAATTAACAGAATTGATCAATACTTAATGAAAGTTCATCTTAATCACCATTGTGCGATAAAGAAAAAACAATTACTGTTGGCTTTTAGTAATTTCATCAAACACTATATACATAAATTATGCAGACATGTTTTGCTACACTGTAGCTTTATTAATGCAAAAAATAACTATAATAATATTAATAATAATTATTATTTTGTAAAACTATCCACTGAAAGACTCATGCTTCTTAATATCACCCATTAAAAAAAATACATTTAGTTATAAATACAACTTAAATTGTAAAAATTTTTCTTTTTTTATTGTGGTTTTGTTGTTTTCTTTTTTCATATTATAGATCCGAAGAAGGTAATAAATATTTTTAAAAGCATGATTTAACTGAAAAATGTTGTAAAATCTTTTAATTAAAAGGCTTCAAAAAGATTTACCATATAAAAGAAATAAAGTAAAAATCTAAGCTTTTGATTTAAATGGTAGAAAAGGAAAGTATCGTAATGTCAATAATATGGGATACTCCACAAAGGCTTAAAGCATAAGTAAGAACGTACCGTGAGTGTCTAAAGTATGAAAAAAGGAATTTTATCAACATGGGACCTAATTATTTGGAGATGGGAGAAGAAAAAACTTTGCAGACAATAGATTCCACGGTACAAACATCCCAGGAATTAAAAAACTAACGAAGTAAACATTTTAAAGCCTTTCCAGTTAAACTGTTAACACATGGATAAAAGTGGCACTACAGCTTCTTGCTAGATCATCAGACAAGGTTGCAAATCTCTTACAAGTAACTTTTCATAAAATTGGACTTATAAAAGCCTAGTTATATTACGGGATTTGGAAAATAACTGTTTATGATTGGAACTTTTGCGTGTATGCAGTGACCTCAGACTATGACAAAATAATCGAGCCGTGATTCAAGCGACCAAGGGGAGCTGCTTCTTGGTAGGGTTAAGGGTTGGAGGCTTGAAAAAAATGCAGTGGATTTTTATTAAAATCTCTAGCACAAGCCAAATCATTGCGAATGTATGCAAATACGACCCC
>JAHBCN010002898.1:0-83108 GCA_019359885.1 Listronotus oregonensis
GGTTGTTTCTGGAAATGACTGAAATTTTCTTGCAACCTAAATCTATCAATAAAAACAGACGAGTGAGTGTAATTTACTCCAATATCTTAACTTTAAACACTCATAAATCAAAATAATAGTACTTTAACCTCTTTTTAGAACTTACTAATAATACTCTTTCATGAGGAAGGTCAGGAACAAAATCACAATTTCTTCTTTTCCTTTTCGTCAACATCCACTCATACTTATAAACATCAGCTGGTATATGGTTGACGGCATGTGACTAGGTGTCTCCGTCTGCCAGTATCCATAGTTGCCTGGGTTCAATTCCTAGGTCAGTCCACTGGCAATGGATTGAATTGGAAGTACGAATTTTAACAGAAAATCTCCAAACAAATTTTCACAATATATTTCATAATTGTTGACTTTAGGTAAAAAAATTTCTTTTTCTTAGAATTTCAAATATTAATCACATTAGTAGTTACCTTTAATATCTACCAACATGGAGGCAGGGATGTTGAACACATATGTGGTTTTGTTTTTTGGTTTTTCTATCCTTCTTTTTTCTTTTTTTTTACCTTTTTTTTACTTAAGACTTTTTTGTGATTATAAATCCTACTTAGATTCACCACTTTTAAGTTACTCAACGCCTATCCAAGGTTTTTTGTAAATATCACCGACCAGGTGTAGTTTAACTAACCCTATGTTAACTTGAACTGAAATGTTGTGGTCTTTAGCAACAGATTAATATAAAAAACACAACATTCATATTTCTTTTAATACCATCATATCAAATTTTACTACCTTCAAACCAGTACACATTTTGCAAAAATAAAATTATTTTAACGTAATAATTAACAACATGTAAAAATAAGCAATATATTACACAGGAATGCCAACTGTTTTTCACACAATGGAGTTATTTTCCGCTTAATGCGAGTAGCAGTAAGTAGATATTGTCATATTTAATTAAAGTAAAAGGTTTTTATTTTTTGATTGTCAAAAAGATAATTTATCTTTCTTAAGGAAAGAATTTTTTGAATATTCCTTTTCTTTCTTTTTCTGCTTTCTTAATATAAACAAGCTCATTTGTAATTGTACTTCCATTATTGTAGTCCTGAGGAAGAAAATAAAGTTTTTCGAAAGCTTGGAGTAGCACAAAAGCATTTTCATTTAACAAGCCCTCTAGGACTGATACCCCAATAAACTAAATTTGTTGTTTAACTAGTCAGTCAAGACTACCCTTCTCTCTGTTTTATATATATATATATATATATATATATATATATATATATATATATATATATATATATATATATATATATATATATATATATATATATATATATATATATATATAGACCGTATTTGAATAAATAAATAATATTTCTAGTTTGAAACAAATCGGTTTATAAATGTCAAAATCCGCTATTCTGAAACTCCCATTTTTATTTCCAAATTTTTACCTAAGATTCTTAATCAGCATCTCATTGATTTTCGGAAATTAAGATGAAGAATTTTCAAACATCTGCCTATTAAGATCTTAAAAAAGGAAACACACCTAACATGTGATTTTTAACCAAAATATGTTGTTTTTCGGGTCCAGAGAAACAACATTTAAATAAAACATTTTTCGTAACCAAAGAGTGTAGTATCCATAAACGGACATAAATTTTACTTGCATTGGATCTTAAAAGCTTTGATTGCTCGATCTTAATAATGTTTTAATATATTATCCTTGAGATAACCTGAGTGACTTTTAAATGGGACAGGATGTCTTAAAAAAAGAAATTTAACATTTTAATACATTTTTATATTTCGCAAGGAGAGAAATTATTAAACGGTACTTGTGAAACTTTCTGTAAAATTACAATAAGATGCCTCATTGATAAGTTGCTTAAGGTTATCTTAAAAATCACATTTAAAAATCTTATAAAGATCTAGCGTCGCAAGTTTTGGAATACAGTTCAAAAAAATGTTCCTAAGGGTGGTTTCATGTTGAATCTCAGAAATAAAATTCAAATTTGAAGAATATTTCGCGGCTCGGACTTCCTGCTAAAATCTTTGACGCTTTATTTATCATGTGGATTATATAGTATTATTCGTATCATATAAATAGGAATTGATTCCCTGGATTCGATTTCTTTTGTCCTTAAAAAAGGAATCGTGATTCGTACTGGTGATTCGATTCCTTTTTTGAAGGATCCCACCTCTGAGACGGATCCTCGTAAAGGAATCGAATCCAGGGAATCGATTCCTATTTATCGGATCACGAATCCGGTTGATTCTCAATGTTTGTTTTCTTCCGGTGAGACATAGATATGAGTTTTGTGCCGGACAGCCTTGCACCTTCGTCCGTGAAATACTGCTTATTTTCTTCTCTGTCGCGCAAGGACAACGAGGCAGAACTCCGCCAGGTCGATGCGCGTGGCAACTGCGACGCCAAAGCCTGTGTTACTGGGTCGGCCGAGGCAGCTGCGGCGCCGAAATCTATGTTTGGACGGCCGAGGAAGACGCGCGAGGGTACTGCCGGTGCCTCTGGATCGGCCGAGGCAGCCGCGACGCCGAAGCCCAGGTTGGTTGAGTGCCTATGTTTATCTCTCCGGGCAAGTTTATTTTCTCGGGTTGCGGTTCAGTGAGTTTAATAAATGATAAAGATTTATTTTCCAGCAACACATTTATTTTATTAAACTGCCGATTAGCCTCGTCTCGACCCTTCTTACAAAGATCTCCTAATGTTTAATGAACAAATTAACTTTTTTAAACTTAAATTAAAATTTTTCCAAGAATTAAGAAAAGAAAGAAATAAAATATAAAACTCGGTCAGATCTCCAGGGTATGTTACTTTTTGATACTGAACTCCCGCAAAACCATACACACAACCAAACCCCTCACGTGACCTGTAAACTCCCGATGAGCAGACTCTGGCTACCACTTCTCCCGCTTTTCCCCAAGCAAGAACATCGTTTTCCGTAAAAGCCTTGACACCAATTACCACGAAGCTCGCTTCGACCGGGCCCACTGGCCATCCTGCTATCTAAGCAAAACAATAATCGCCAAAACAAAAAAATAATAATAATAAACCGCTTCTTACGGGCCAACCACAAATTACTAAAAAAACGAAAATAAACAAAAACAAACAGTCATCACCACGGGATTTTAGAGTTAGTTCCGATTACACCCGTATATTAATTAAAAAATGAAACTCGCGAAAGGCCTGTTTGGTTGTTACTTATAACATAACATACTGAAATATATTAAATTAGTTTTGACAAATTTTTTTTCTTTAATTATTAACCCTTAACATTAGTCTTAAAAGGAGTTTTATGGAAAAGATTTTATTTTATTAATTAAAGACGTCATTTTAAGCGTTTCGTTCTCATTAGTATTTTTAAATAGACTCTACGACTCTTATAATTATTTAAAAAAATACTAAAAAATTCAAATTGTTCGAACTATTCGAATAGTTCGAATTATTCGAATAGCTCGAATATTCGATTCAAAATTTGAATCTAATATAACTATTCGATTCGATTTGACAACTATTCGCACACACCTATCGAATACATAAAATGGTCTGGTTAGTAGTGGTAAATAGCTTTAAATCGACGACCAAAAAAAGGCAAGTGTGGAAACACAATAACAGCTCGGATGTCACTTGAATAATAATGTGCAAAAGTCAGGGTTTCCAAGCAAGAAAATTGTGGGTGTAAGGATACAGAAGATTTCTTGGTAACGATAAATATTACATAGGCCCACAAAAAAAAAATAAAAGTGATGTGTGCTGGGTGTCGGACCAAAATTTTCTGGCCTATTTTTTCCGCGGAACACGAAATTCAAAATTGAGGGTCAAGCAGCAAAAAAAATCAAGAAAAACCCAAAAACAGCGACACGGTATATTTACAGGCAGAAACCTGCTACCACGGTATGTTGGCTACGACTATATAAACTGTAAGAAATAAAAAAATATTATAAAACAAAAAATAAAGCTTTCTAAATTGTCTATATAAAAAGTTAGAAACACATTTTTAATAAGATAAATAATTAAAGGAGAAATAAATGAAAATGTAATTTTGACAAAAAATTTCAGTCCAAAATAGAAAAACATAGGTTTTTTTATCAATGTGATTTTTTTTTTTTAATAATAAATTATTTATTTTAATCCTAAATCACTAAAAAATTGCAAAAAATCCCAAAATAAAAAAAATATATATTTTAATTTTTTTTTCAGAGGTATACCTTGAAATAATCCTGAAAATTTGGTTCTTTTATTATAACTCGAAAAATATTGCATTTAGACAAAAAGGTTATATAACCTAAAATAAAGGCCTTATAAAAATTCATAGTTTATATCCGATAAAGTTTCGTGTATCTTTTATAGTTTTTAAGATATTGAAGTTTTAAATTTAAAAAAATATATATCTAAAATTACGCCTTTTCTCGATTTGTTGCTGTTTGACCCTCAATTTTGACTTCAGATTCGTGTTTAGCGGAAAAAAATACTCCAGAAAATCTTAGTCCGACAGCCAGCAAACACCACTTTTATTTTTTTGTGGGCCTGCGTTATCAAGTAACTTTGCTCGAGGCTAAAAGCAGTTTGTTTTGTCAAAAGCCAATAATAGAAATGACAAGAGCAACCAAAAACCTAAGAAAAAAAACCAAAATTAAAAAAAAAACTGTACTAACTGGAAAGGATGCATACAGGCTAAAAAATTAGTTACTAGGTTAAATAGCACAAAGCTAAATAATTGTAATTTTATTATATGTACGAAGTGTGACAGACCAATTACCTTAGTTGGAAAGTAGCTTGGATGTCCAAAAAAACTTCCTTAGAAAGAAATATCCTGACATTCCTTAAAGGATAGAGACATTTACAACCTATGAATATCTGAAATGGTTGGAAGGACGACAAGCGTTGGGTCAATGATCTGAATCTTTATAGGGATAGTATTTCAGTAAAATTAAATTTTACTAATTTTTAAATAAGACCGAAGTCGCTGACTTTTAATAAAAATGTTTTTTTTAGTACACTCACAGTGAGAAAACAATCGTCATGTTCGTAACAGTCTAAAGCTGTAAAGAAAACAACAAAATTTTAGGATTCATTTGGTAATTACAACTGGTCGATGATTTTGGGCTGTTAGTAAAAACATACCAAAAACCTTTTTTACTTTTCATGCTGTGAGGGAAGTGTTGCAATCGTAAAAAATCGCACCCCGGGGTTGCGAAGATCTTTACGTTTTGGGGTGCTAGATTAAGAAAATCAGGGTTTTCAATATTCGTCTGTCTGTCTGTAATTTAATATATGGTATAAATATAATATTTTTGAGCTCACATCGGTTCAATTAAAGGTGTGAAAGGAATGAAAGTTGATATTTATTGTGGCATTTTAGTGACTTTTCTTTCTACAATTAAGGGTTTTACGGTTTGCGTATTTTTTATTGTATCAAATGACAATTGTAATTAATCTTGTTTTAAATCGTCATTATTTTATGAAAGTATTAAGTGGAGGAGGCAAAAATTGGTTGTTGCTTTTACTTTTGTAAAATTTTATTTAAAGGTTTGTTTTGAATAAGCGCGGGGAGTTTCAGGAAAACAACTTTTTAATTTTTTTAATGAACATAAGCAAAAGATTCAAGTAATTGTAAACTGATAAATGGTTTATGCTTATTTTTTACTTTATTTATTATTAAAATCACTATTTACCTCCTATATCAATATCATCGAATCCTGCAATACCAGCTGGCAATGTGTTAAGATTGTATTTATCGCGCATCTGGTCTCCCGGTCGATTACGAGTCCAAAACTTACTAGTGTGATCATTGGAACCAGAACAAAGTATGTGACCCAAAGGATGCCAGGCCAATGTCCACACTATACTGTCGTGGGCCTGTTCTATAGCACCTACTTCCTTGTCGGCGCTGTAATATAAATATTAAAATATACATACATGATACAATAAATAATTGATTTAGTGAATATGTAACGACATGCCCAAAATAAAAAATCGTTAAGTGAAATTATATTTAAAGTATTTTTTATTCGCGAGCGCTAATTTATCTCTTGACCCCTAAACAATTAGGTAAAAGAAATATTTTTTTCCTAGGTAGGATTAGATCTCGGGGCTTGTCTATTCGAATTTTGGAATCGTAACACTCCAGCTAAGTGACCTGCCTTTAATTGTTAAGAAACAGGATATTAAGAAATTTAACGATTAAAAAGTACTTGGTACTAAAATTAACCTTATTTTAATTATGGATTTAAAATTAAAACAAAGAAAAACTTTGGGTAAACTGTAACTATATTTAAATACTATAATTTTAATTACCTAAACAAAACATCTAAAATAGCTGTAAATTGCAAATCAAACGTGATCACTTTTAATATCAACTCAAGCAAAAAGTGATGAAAAATCTTTGTAAAATAAATATTAACAAAATCTCTTTATGGTCACTGTATAAGTCGCCTTGTAAATTTATTATTTTGTAGAAAACAAATAAGACACAACCAGATAATTACACTTACCCAACATGCCAAAAAACAATAGCGCCATCAGAACCACCACTGGCAAAAAGTCCTTCGTGCACAGGATGCCAAGCTACACTGGAAGCCTCTTTTTTATGACCTCTAAATGTTTGTACTTCTTGACTAAGATTTCTGAGATCAAATAATTTTAATAAATGATCTCGTGAAGCAGTAATTAACCAGTTACCATTTGCGTTCCATTTTAAGTCCATTACTGTTGATTTGTGGGCATGTCTTAAATAAAATGATTTAGTAGTAATATTTTTTAAAGTGATACATTGTTTTATGTATTACGTTGATGTATAAAAACATAGCACTTGTACAATACAACTGTTAATTAATTTATTAGAAAAAAAGCATTTATGCTGTAAAATGATATTGAAAATTGTAATGGAATGGTTCGTGTCAGTCTAGTGAATTTTGGTTAGTGGACAGATATTAATAAATTATCTACTATTGTTCTCAGGTAGAAATATGTTAATACAATCTTACTTAATTTAAATAAAAATATATGAAATTTAAAATAAATACAGGATTTTATGGAAGTACCCTAATTTATTGAAATAACTAACTCGTGTGGTGTAATACCCGTAATACCAGTTTATTTTTAAAATATATATATTTTTAATTTAATAGTTATAATAGTTAACACAAAAGGATCCCAGGGTTCCAGTACATTAAAGTATTTTCATAAAACCGTCTATGAATCGTTGTACCAAGGGTATATTATTTTCTACTTATTTCTAAATATTTTTTTTATCATCACATGTTGATTATATAAATTCATCAAATTAGTTTTAGAATCCAGCTATAGAAACAAAAATATTTTACCAAAATTCTTAGATTATAGCAAAAATGTTTTATCAAATGAAAATATCACCATTTATTCATGGATCAGTCTTAATTATTGCTTGTACTTACAATGTAGCCAAAGACTGGCCAGTTTTAGGATCCCATAATTTAATAGGTTGTTGATTGTCTTTGCTACCAGATATAATTAGCGCCTTTTGTGGATGCCAGTGTACGCACTTCACATCAGCACCGTGACCTAGGAAAACAATATAACCTTTTTACTATCTAAATAAAATTATTAGTTCTGATTAATAACAGGTTTTTTATATTTCATAAAGAAATTGGATATTTTAAGTTTTGCGGAAATAAAAGTGTATTCTGTATATATATTGTCGGTTTAAAGCTAAAAGTTACTAAGAATATTTCTTTTTAAAATGTAGTAAAACTACTTAATAGGTGGCTGTTTTGGGTTTTTATTTATATTTTGACACCCACTTACAACAATAACTAAAAAGAATAGAAAAAAAACATCTTGTACCTATTTAAGTTTCAAAGTATTGTATCTATTAACTTTTAAGAATAACGAAAGAAACTAATAAACTTCAAACAATTAAGAAGTATGAACAAGTTAACTTTTTTTTAAAATGGAACACCCTGTATATTTTTATTTAGAATAAAAGGCCTGTTTTTCCTTTTTTCAAAAATATATAGTTTACTGGCTAATCAGTACGCCTCCGCACCATAAGTAGTGCCGACAAACTCTGCTATAGGCTAAATATAAACTGCAATCCAATAGGTGCAAATTTAAAGTTTGGACGCTCTGTAGAATGACTATTGCTAAATGAGACACTAAAATAGAATAGATATATACAAGTTTTATTTACACAAAAAATATGAATTATTAAACCAAAAATTCGTGTGATACGCCAATGGGGCGTATAGCAACTCAATTTTTGTTTATACTTTACAGTTACTAAAAGGCAAACATTTTCCCTTGACAAACCTTTTGAAATTTTGTTTACTTTAAAAAATATCCAAGAAAGAAGGAAGTTTGAAATTACTCTTTTACTAAGCACTGATAGCCTTAATTAATTTGTCAAGTGGTTAGAAAAATTAAACGTAACTTCTTATCTAGTTAAAATATCAGCTGTTCACAAATTTATCAAAGCTTAATTTATAAAAAATGTAAAAAAAACTACGAAATTTACTCAAAAAATCGACGAAAGCTTCATTTTAAATTAGCAAGAAATTTATTTAAATTTCACTGAAAAACTATGTATATGAGGCGAACGTCTATGGACGTTACTACACAATTTGAGATTGTTTTTATCATTATTAAAGTTAGAAAGTTAGTATTAATACGGTAACCCTCTGCTAATCTCCAAAACATACCATTCATATAACACTTGTATTATTCACTCTACTTGAGTAGTTTAACTTAGCTAAAAACTGTACACTTCGTACAAAACCTTATAATTTTACTTTGTTACAGAGAAAAAATGTGCCAATTTTCTTGTGCTAATACGGAGAGTGTAGCATTGGCTATCATGGAAGGTGACATTCCATCAAATTATTTAAATAGAACATTTCGGTAATTTGCTCGAAATGCTTATTTGAAGTCAGAAGTCATACTGCATTGTTAGCGCTTTGACCTTGCTCTCCACCGTACGGCCTCCATTTCATTGGTCTATTTACTTGACGCGCGCGTGACGTACTCTTACGACGCTGCTACCCCTTTCCACGTCTATCCAAACCCCCACGGCCCTTAGCTCTGGTTTTTTTGCGTCGTCTTGCTACGTAATCACAAGCTCACGAAGCATGTTGATGTGTTAACTCTGCAGGAATTTTTAAGAATTATTTAAATTTATTAAGGCGGTGTTGTCACGATTAAAAGGGAAAATAACTGTTTAAATTTAGATTTTTAATATTTTATTAAGATTTAGAAGAAAACTTAACTCACTTGTGGCTATTACAGGTTGCAAGATGTGTTTCTGCAACACTGGCATTTCGATCAGCCGTTTTAAAAATATTCAAGTATTTAATATTAAAATTCAATTGATAATAATAACCAGCATTGCCTTGGAAAACAAATAATTTATTATGGACTTGAAAAATTAAAAAATATTACAAATTTTCAACGTAATTTCCACCATTTTCTCTGCACTTGTAGTATACAAGCAATGTAGATACATATGATTTTGTGGGGATATTCAGTTGCCCAATAATGCGTAGTGAAAGTCGCTACATCAGTACATTTTTTTTTAATTCTATCGTTTTGAAGGCCCCGAATCATCTGTTGATAATAACTCAGCCGGTGATGATAAATGAAAATTAGGTTTATTTAAAGTATTGTGATTTTTCCCTTAATATTTTTTGGTAATATGAAACGAGGAGAAATTGATCTTTCGCGATTTAAAAAAAACCGCTAAAATTAAGGATAGTATTTAAAACCTACTCTTGATTTGTAATCAACGTTCTCGTTTTCCTTTTAACACTTTTCGTTTCTCTAAATCGACGAACAATATACTTTATCAGGATGCCAGTAAACTATACATTTACATGTATATTTTTGAAAAAAGGATGAATAGACCAGACCTTTCATTCTAAATAACAATATGCAGGGTGTTTAAAAAAACAGTTAAATTATTTTTTTTTTACTTTTTGATATTTATTTGTTTTTTTGTTAGGCTAAAAAGATAATTGATGAAAAACTATAAAACTTTTATATAATAATTTTTTTCTACTTTTTGTAGTTATCGTTGTAAGTGGGTGTCAAAATATAATTAAAAAGTCTGTCCAAGTTCTATCATATATATAAAAAAAAACTTATTAACTATGTTTATGACTACAGAACCTCTTTAGTGACATATTAAACTTAATATTAACGGGTTTTTCTTTTTTTCTTCATCCCCACTTTGTTACTTAGTTACTTTTACCTTTAAAGCGACGATATTAGCACAGGTACCAAAATAAGATAATTTTAACAGGGCACAGGTCAAATCCGGTTTTAACCAAATCAGCAGTCCAACTTAACTGACTTTTAACAGATAATTTTATCGCTTTTATTTTAAATAATTTAACTTTGCCATAACTGTATGATTACTAACTTGATAACAAATAGCTCTTGAGGCACTTATTTTGTACTAAGTTAAGAGTTTTTCAGTGCCTCATTGGCAGTTTAAAAACAATTTTGCTATGTTCTGAAATTTTGTTTTATGCTTTAAAAACATGGTGCAGCTATCAAATTCTTTATTGTACAGCTTAACAGAAGCATCAGAGAATCGGGTCAATAATTTCTAGGGTTTAACTTATATTCAAAAATAATTTACTTACCTAAAATAAACGTTTAAAAACTTTTTTTAAATAAAATTTGAAGAAAATCTATAGTATTTTCAGGAGAGGTGTGATATTAGATTAGTTTTTTTCATTAAAATTTTAATCTAGAATATTTATAATATTTGACATTTCATAACTATCAATGTCATGCTAAGTACGTGATCGTATTTGAAAATTTTAAGTTTAACGCCAATCATTTTCATGTATACTCGTATTTAATTGGTTTATCGTAGGGAGAAGCGACAAATATACCGGCTGACACAGCGGACATGTAAGAGCCCATAACTTTTTTATTTATTAGAATTACTTGTTGAAATTTAGGTAATGCACTTGTCATAAGAACACGCTTTTAATGACTAAATAAAACCAATTTTTTCGCTTCCGGTTAACCGGAAGTAACCCTAAATTTCATGATGTGAAAATTACAAAATATTAGCATGTAAAAGGCGTTGGGATGTGAATAATAAAGTGTAAAAATATATGTGATTTTGTTAATTTTTGTCTAATTAATAAGAGTTAGGAATAGAGATTAATTTTTAAAATTTTAGAAATGTATTTTTTTAACGCTTAATGTCTCAAAATCCAAAATAGGAAACTCTAATTTTGATTTAATGTACCTTTGGATCAAACATTTACTATTTCATATAATTTTTCGGAACTAGTATAAAGGACTGACTTTTTTATTACAAACGCAAAATCTTACATTTCTACATTTCTCAATCAAAATTCTTTTGTGTTACAGGTTTAATTATTAATATAATTTGTTTGATTTGTACCAAAAAAATGTGTTTTTATTTCATGGATCTCTTGACATGTTTAACATTTTTGTTATAACAATGCTGGGGTATTACGCTGCCTACTGCCATATTGTTATCTGTACTTATATTTATTATAAGGATTTGCAAATCAATGTAGATTTGTATAATATTGCGATTTTGGTAAAAAGTTCAGTTGTGGATACCAATTTTAATAAATTATATGAAATACTTAATGTTTGATCTAAAGTTAAAATAAAAAAAAAATTAAGTTTCCTATTTTGGATTTTGAGATATTAAGCGGTAAAAAATACATCTCTAAAATTTTAAAATTAACATTTATTCCTAACTCTTATTAATTAGATTAAATCTCAAATATTTTTACGCCTTATTTTTCACATCTTAACGCCTTTTACACATGCTAATAATTTGTAATTTTCACGTCATGGCCTACTAAAATTTTGGGCAAAAAGTCGATTTTTGGCAGCCATTTTGAAATCAAATGACAAGTATGATACATGGTTAAAAAGAGAATTTTAAGGCGGATCAGGTAAGCTAAAAATATATACAATTTAAAATTTAGGGTTACTTCCGGTTAAGCCAGAAGTAAAAAATTGGTTTTATTTAGTTATTAAAACGTGTCTTTATGGCAAGTGCATTACCCAAATTTCAAAAATTAATTTCAATAAATAAAAAAGTTATGAGTTGTTACATGTCCGCTGTGTCACCCGGTATAAACGAAGTTACGTTATCTAAGATTATAAAATCTAAAAAAAGATTAGTGTTCTAGAATGATATAAGGTCAAGGTCAGGGCTAGTTCGGTCATTTACTCTATGAATGTCGTTAGTTGTGGTTCCAAATTAATGGACCCTGTTCCATTCATTCGGATGGGAGGAATTCCCGCCAACCACGTATATTTTTGGCGTGTTAAATGCTTAAAAGACATGCTCAGAAGACTGAGTGGTTGTGGTTAATATTTAATCTGTATGGTTTTTCATTTGGACATATTGAGGGTGGAAATAATCTATTTTGAATGATTTTACAAACATTTCTATTAACAGTAGCGAAGAGTAAAAGAAAATTTTGGGTAGACAATTTTCAATTTTTATGAGGGTAATTTATATTTTTTATCATTGCTGTGAATTTAAATACGGGTACCTAGTACTCCAAAAAAGAAATTGTAATTGTTCGTTTTTTAATTATTGTTCATTTGTTTATGGTCCGTTTTTGACTTTGAATATCGGCGGAAGGATTCAACGGGTTAAAAGTGTTGTCGTCTTGTGTGTTTCCTGCGCAAGTTTGACCATATATCAGGAAGTATCGGGGACTTGAAATGGCTAAATATGGCAAATAGAAGACGGTTGCAGTTTGCCGTTTTCTTACATAAAATTATGACGTCTGGTATTCCTGACTACCTGCGCGCAAAACTAATAACACGCGACACCCTTCATAATAGAAATATGCGCAATGGGAGTTTCTTGGCGGTACCGAGATACTTGACGGCTTTGTTTCGGAGTGGCTTTACTTGTTAAGCTACAAATCTTTATAATAAATTATCAAATGATATTATATCCTTAAGTGTTGAGGCTTTTAAAAGGAGATACCGAGCGTCTATGTTTCAATCACAGTAGTTTTAGGCATCCGCATGTCTTTAGTTGCATGAATGTGTGTGTGTGTTTAAGTGTATGTAATTAAGAATTTAATGTATGTACTTTTATTAGAAAACTTACATATATACAGGGTGGCCCACCACATTCGCCTCGGTTTTTCTACGAGAAATGAAAAGAGTTGGGAAAATTTTTTTAGCACAGTCATATGTTGGTCTGTGGGGAGCATATTTTAAAATTATTTTGAAATATACGGGGTGACTCAAAAAAGAAGTACATATCTAAGTTATATTTTTTCTTATGGAACACCCGATATTTTTTTATATTTTTGGATACTATGGACCAAATTAAGGTTAGTTATTGTTGTAATTCCTATACCTAAAATTAACCGTTTGTGAGAAATTTAGAGAAATTAAAAAATACAGACCATAATTTAAAAATTGTTTACACCCTGTATCATATAAGGAGCTGCTCGTAATTAAATTTACTGCTTAGCTTAAGGGTTTAAGTTAACTATTACATAAAAGTTTTACCTCAATATTATACAGAGTGGTGAAAAAAATTGCCTTAAAATTTGAACACACATTTTATTAAATAACTTGCTAAAGTTAAATGGAGCACCCTGTATTTAGTGGCCTATTTTGACGCAGAACTAGATTTCCTTTAAAAATATATTAGGGTTTCCTATGCCTATCTCTTTTACTTTTTATGCCAAAGACGTTTTTATATTTGACTTATAATTTATTTCTTTATATTAAAAATGGAACACCCTGTACAGTATAGGATGACGAATAAACATATTTCTTGACACTCACCGATTACCAAAACCATTTCATTTCCCTTTTTTTAACTAATTAAAATGTAACAATCATTCAAAACGATTATAATGTTAAACTAGCTTAATCAATGATAATCGTATTAACAAGTGTCACTGTCAAATATTTTTTGTTTGCAAGTAATAATTAACGTCATCTAGGTCAAAGCCTACTATTATTGAAAAAATATAAATATGACAGTCATATTGAAATGAATGTTTTTATTGACCCCATTATAATATTATTTTGGGATTTAATTTACCATAAAGTCCAATACATTTTCTAAGAAACAAGGGCATTTTAACATATTTTGTCTCAACAATTTACCTTTTACTATATTTTGATCCTCATTTTCAAGAATGCCTTAATATTTTAGAAATGGCTTGGAGTTTTTTACTTTTGCCTGCATTTTGCTTCAGATACATCTTATTTTCAAAAATTTAAACTTGTGCTTTTAGCGAATCTACGTGGTCCTTAATAAAAGGGTTTTTTAATTACAGTACAGGGTGTTCCATTTTTAAGATAAAGAAATTATTCATAAGTCAAATATAAAATCGTCTTTTGCATAAAAAGCAGAAGAGATAGGTATAGGAAACCCTAATATAGTTTTAAAGGGAATCTAGTTCTGCGTCAAAATAGGTTACTAAATACAGGGTGTTTCATTTAACTTAAGAAAGTTATTTAATAAAATGTATGTCCAAACTTTGAGGCAATTTTTTTTACCACTCTGTATAATGTTGAGGTAAAACTTTTATGTAATAGTTAACTTAAACCCCTTAGATAAGCAGTAAATTTAATTACGAGCATCTCCTTATATGTTACAGGGTGTAAACAATTTTTAAAATATGGTCTGTATTTTTTAATTTCTCTAAATTTCTCAGAAACGGTTAGTTTTAGGTATAGGAATTATAACAATAACTTACCCTTATTTGGTCTATAGTATCTAAAAAATAAAAAAAATATGGGGTGTTCCATAAGAAAAAGTAAAACTTTGATAGGTACTTCTTTTTTGGGTCACCCTGTATATTTCAAAATAATTTTAAAATATGCTTCCTACAGACCAACATATGACTGTGCTAAAAGTTTTTTCATAACTCTTGCCATGGCGAAGGTGGTGGGCCACCCTGTATATATACACCGTGTTCAACATTAAGTCGGCACTATTGCTAACTTTCTTATTATAAGAGATACAAGTTAGGTTAAATTAGCAAAGTTGTGTTCATTTTTACGCTGATTACATTTCAGAAAAACAAATGAACATCAGATGTACGAGTTATTCACAAAAATATACTTTTTTTAAATGCAACACCCTGTATTTGTTACGTTAATTGGAAAGAGAATATAATTTTCTATATAATTAGTTATTTACATTTTTTTCCTAAAATGAAAAATAGCGGAGTTATTTCAAGTTAAATGTATTTTTCCATAACTGGACGCAGGCAACCATGGAATTCTTAAAATCGCATTTTTTGTACAAATTATCGTAGTATGCTATGAAAAAAAAACCAAAGATAACATGTGTAATCGCAATGATGTTTTAGTGACAACTAGTAAATCATAAGGCAACAGTTCATTTATGCTACTGTTGTTTAAAATGATGTTATTTGGAGAAGTTTGATGTGATAGAATGCTACATAATTTGCCAAAAAAATGGCATCAGGCTTTAGAGTGAAACTATTTCCAGAAAGAAATATGCCAAACAGAAGATATTTTTTACTCCTTTATCGAAAGTTTTAATCAAACTAAAGTGTTTCTTAAGGTTAGAAATTAGAAAACCTTTATATTTAAATACAGAACAGAACAGAACAGAACAGAATTACAAACAGAAATTAATGTTTTGGCATATTTAAAAGTTTATCGTGAAAACTCCACAAGAGACTGTAGGTTAGATCTTGATCTATGCTAAAGAACCATTAATAAAATTAAAAAAAAAACATAATTATAAACCCCACAAACACAGACCCACACAAACTTTGTTGCTAGGTGATTACAAAAGGCGTATAAATTTATATATATTATGTACCCCACAAATACAGATTTACACAAACTTTGTTGCCAGCTATAGAAAATCCAAACTTTTTACGATTAATTCTTTGAAGCAATGATACTAACTTTAGTAATAGAGGCATGTTTAACCGAAAGAACCAACATTATTGGAGCATTGCAATCTCCTGCGCCATCATCCTTTCAATCCACAAAGATGTTTTTGCTAAAACGTATGGTGCTGCCTCATTGGATCAAAAATTGTTGGACTGTGTTTTATAAAGGATCTTTAACAGGCAAACAATATTTGAATTTACTAAAAAATGTGTTGAAGGATTTTTTGGATAATGCCAATTTAGCCATTATTAGCATAATATATTTTATTAATGTTACTTAGTTATGCGTTATTATTAAAAAAAAAACTGAAACTACGATATTTATTATTTACTCAAGTAATAAGGTTTGGCAAATTATATTCTTTATGGCAGGCTTTATTTAAATTTGGTTTCTGACATGGCGTACTACGATATAATTTGTACAAAAAATGCGATTTTAAGAATTCCATGGCTGCCTGCGTCCAGTTAAGGAAAATGCATTTAAATTGAAATAACTCTGCTATTTATCATCTTAGAAAAAAATGTTACTAACTAATTGTAAAGAAAATTACATTCTCTATCGAATAAACACACCAAATACAGGGTGTAGCATTTAAAATAACTATATTTTTGTGAATAACTCGTAAATCAGATGTTCATTTGTTTTTTTATGATCGTCATTGTAATCAGCGCAAAAATGTACACAACTTGCTAATTTAACCTTACTCATATCTCTTATAATAAAAAAGTTAGCAATAGTGCCGAGTTAATTTTGAACACGGTGTATATATATACAGGGTGATTCATGAGGGAATGTCAATACTTCAGGTACGTATTCAGGGTCCAAAAATAAGCATAAAAGTCTATACAAATATGGGTCCGCAAGGCCTTCGTTTCCGATATACAGGGTGTTAAAGTTTTTATTTATATTTTTTATTTTTTTTTGTTTTGCTGAACATAATTTAAAAACAATAATTTTATTGAAAATTAAAATACCTATGGTTTAATTATACATTTTTTTTATTTTGCTTTAATAAAATCGGATGCGTGTCATGCGTGGTATTTTTTTTAAATCCAAATATCTCGAAAACGGTTGCTCATATCGACTTTTAACAGGTATACCTTTTTGACGTAAAAATGACAAGAGAGTTATTTAATTTACTTAAAAATGTAATACAGTGCCGTACCAAAAAGTTGTGCTCGTTTAAAATAGTAAAAAAAAGTGTAGGTGGCACCCCCTACAAGTAAGAGCCGTACTAAGATTAAATTCGAATTCGTCGTACCAAAAAACCCCCGGATACCAAATTTTACATACAATATTTAAATCATAGATTTATATTATATATATATATATATATATATATATATATATATATATATATATATATATATATATATATATATATATATATATATATATATATATATACAGTGTGGTCCATTAAGTTTGCAAAAAATGGGATTTTTTTTATTAGTTGTACCATCAAAATTTGAATATTGCCAAAAGTTAGTGCATGTTTGATAACCATCTTGAGGCACTGGTAATTGTTTTAAGTCAAACAATATACAGGGCAGGCCAAAACATACCACGGATAGCAAAGGAAAAATAAATCAGCGGTAACTACAAAAAATAATGTAACAAATTAAAATGGGTGTCTACATAAACTATTGTAGTGCCTCTGTATGCCCACCTTCTCTTTCGATGCATCTAATTGTTCGCTCATAAAATGCACTTAAACAAGATCGCAACATCCTGGCAGGTATATTTCTGCAATGAAATCCGATTGATTGTTCAAGCTCTTCAACACTATTGAAAGGTCGATCTTTATACACTTTTTGCTTTAAATATCCCCATAAAAAGAAATCAAGCTGGGTGAGATCGGGGGAACGAGGCGGCCATCGTGGGTTGGTATTTCGCCCTAACCATTTGTTACCAAATTTTCAATTGAGCCATTGGGTAACGTCGGCGGTTGAATGGGCCGGACACCCGTCATGTTATCCAAAATTTTTTCCAATACATTCTCCAAAAAGTTCAAGTAACTATTACCATTTAAATTCTCTCGGAAAAAGAAGGGACCTATTAATTTATCATTTACTATACCACATAAAACGTTTGTTTTTTTATAGGACTGATTTTTATTGTCGATCACAAAATTTGGGTTCTCATCGGACCACCATCTACAATTTTGGGATGACACAACCCCATTTGTGGTAAAAGTGGATTCATTTAGAAATAGAATATTCCGATGGAAATCGTGTTGTTCTTCTATTTCACCCTGGACCCATGTGCAAAAATCATACCTTAAATCATAGTCTCTTTTCTGAAATGTACAAATAAATTTCGGCTTGTAGGCATGGTTATTGTTCTTTTTCAATATGCGTTTCACATATATTTTATTTACGCCCGTATATAAATTTGTTTTGTGGACGTTTGAGGATTTTCGATAACTGCCTGAAGTACTCGCAGCTGGTTTTCTTCTGTACATACTGTTATTGTACGTTCTTTCTTATAATTACACTCCAATGTTCCTGTCTGTTTAAAATTCTTTAAAATTTTAATAACAGTTGAATAGTGAACTTGATTTTCGGGATGCCGTTCATTAAAAATATCTGCAGCTTCACGCACTGTTTTATAATTATCTCCGCAAATTAAAACTAATTCTGCTTTTTCGACTAAAGTTAATGCTGGACCAGGCATTTTTTAATAAACATACATTTAATAAACCAGAACTCCCAACAAATAAATTTCTAAACGTCAATCTGCCAAATTCAAGATTGTTTTATCGCTCATTTACTTTTTTTTCCATAGCTATCCGCGATCGTTTTGGTAATATCTGTTTAATTTGAATCCATTTTAAAAGAATTTGAAATAAAATATTTATTCTTTAATTGTTTTACAAACACAGAAAAGGTCGATATGCATTTTGTTTATGGAATGGCCCAAGGAAATTCAAGAGCGTGTTTTTCCCGAAATGCAATTATGAACTTTCACAACAATCATATCTGGTGCGAAGAAAATCCCCCATGCGGTTATGGAGAATAATTTTCAACAACAGTTTTCCGTAAATGTTTGGGTTGGTATGGTAGGTGATTTCTTTTTTGGACCTTATTTTTTACCACCGAGATTAAATGGCCAAGAGTATCGTAATTTTTTGGACACTGGACTATTAGAAGATGTCCCACTGGCAGAAAGAAGACTAATATGGTTTATGCACGATGGGGCCCCACCACATTTTAGCATAGTAGCACATCAATTTCTGGATGCAACTTATGAAGAACGCTGGATAGGTCGCGGGGGTCCACAGCCATGGCCACCCAGATCACCGGATTTAAATCCATTAGATTTTTTCCTATGGGGACATTTAAAATCCCTGGCTTAAAAAACTCGAGTCAACACCAAAGAAGAATTAAGACAACGGATACGGGATGCATGTGATCAAAAAAGACATACGCCGGGGATATTTCAGCGTCTTCGGGAATCGACATTGAGATGAGTTAATGCTTGCATTGAAGTTGAGGGTGGTCATTTTCAGTAACTATTATAAAAATAAAGAAATCGTCCATATTTCATGACCTTTTTAAATGTTTGAGACTTCGACTTAGTGTGTTTTTTAATTTATTGTTTATTACTTAAACTTTTATAAGTTTAGTGTTACTTATTATTTTTACGTTTCATGTATAAGTTTTTCAATAAAAATAACTATTTGTTGTTAAGTAACTAAAAAGATTTCACCCCCTTTGTGTTTAAGTTTGGTTAACTAATGATTTTATAAAATGGAAATCCATAGAACTACCAAAAAGCAATCTTTATTATTTTTTAATTTTTCTCGAAAACAGTTAATCTGTGGTAAAAAAAGTAAAGAGATGACTTTTATGTAGTTTTAATTGGTTAGTCTTAAAATCAGGTCAAATTAAAAAAAATAGTGTGTTACTAAATTTTACTAAAATTAAAGCTCGAGCGTTACCACTGTGCACGCCACTAGCAAAATGAGAGAAAAAAACTTTAGCTTAAAATATTTCTTTGTACACACTTAAAACTGTCACAAAATTTCAACGTCATTCTAATTTGCGTCGTTTAGTTATTTAGGAAAAACTTATATTTTTTAAATATTTCAACACCCCCTATCAAGAAAACAAAGCTGTATATATAGTTTATATGTTTGGTTTCTTTGACCTTTGCCTTAATATATTGTTTATGCTTTTCCAAAATTTTCTGGATTTTCTTGGGGATAAGGTCAGGCAATATATAAAAACAGTTGCTTACTAAGCAATTTTCATTTAATTTATGTCAATTACGACGTTTCGGCCTGGAAGGGCCTTCATCAGGTATATATGTATTTTTTTATAACAAAAAAAAATCAATCTTAAAATTAAAGGGTATAATTAAGTATTTTTTTATAACAAAAAAAAATCAATCTTAAAATTAAGGGGTTTCTCACGTAACAAACACTCATCTGTGATGTTGTGTAATGAACATTTAAAAACTTGAGGTCACAAACAAACACTTAACATTTAAAACAGTTATATACAATAAACGGTCTTTGTTTCAACTATTTATTTTTTTAATTAAAAAAAAAACGCTTTAAGCATGCTCAAAAAAAAAAATGTTTTTTAAGCATAACTCCTTCAGTTTTTGTGATAAAAAGTTCTTTAAAAAACATTTTGTAAGTTTTGTTAAAAGCTATAAGATTCTATATATTAAAAATATATTAAAACCCTTACTTTTTTAAGGGGTGAGTTTCAAGGGCTGAAACAAGGTAGTGCTCGTCTATACACACGCGTTTTAAACGTTTATATCTCATTTAATTTTCATTAAACAATAAATTAAAAAAAAGCAAAATATTTGTAATTCAAAAGGCTACAATTTGATACTTTAGTAATTGTTACGTATCTTTCTTAGTTTTCGAGTTATTTTTAAGAAAAGGTCATTTTTTTATTATAATTCTGAAATTTGATTTTCACTTGCAGCTCCATTTTTTTTTAAACTAAGCAATTTAAATCGGTTAAAATTTTAGAATGTATTCATGATACATGGATAAAGAGAATTGAAAAAGTACTACGACTCATTTTAATTAGGGTGGTAATTAGGGGGTTGTTTTCGAAGATTTTTGCACTCAAAAAAATTTGGTCAAACCTTATTTTAATCATAACTCATTCAAATTTTATAATACATTTTTTTTTTAAAGAAAGGTCTTTGCAAATGCTTCAAAAAAGTTATCATTAGTTTCCCTCGAAAAATACGTAGATTTTGCGTTATTTGCTTTTGAAACTCTAAAATTTTGTGTTGAATGAATAACTAACCTTTAACAAACCACAGCTTGGTTTGTATTGGTCGCACAGCAATTCCAAAAAAAAAAAAATATTTTATTTGGTTTTTTTAAAGCCACAATTTTGTTACTTACAGTTTTTTGATAAAATGCATACTTGACGAGTTATTTTCAAAAAAACGATTAAAAAAGTTGATTTTATCGACGAAAAACTCCGACTTTCGATCGCGAATAACTCGAAAAGTATGCATTTTACAAAAAAAATGCATAAAACCTTCGCATGATATAGATTTTGATCCTTGATCCCTATCTACTGTCAAAATTTCAAGTCATTCTATGCATTTTGAAAAAATTGCTTAGCAAAATGGTTCGTTTCCTGGACTATCAGTATTATTGAGATTTCAACCCCATTGCGCCACCATGCCACAGATACGTGATCATTGGTCTTATGACTGTCACGTATAGCCAGTACATCTGTTTTGGTTGCATGCCCCAGGATTTGCCACAGATCCTGCGGTATGTCCAGAAAGATAGGGTCGCCTTACGGGTGACTTTTTCTAGATGCGAATTCCAGCTAAGAGTGCTATCTGGGATCCACCCCAGATATTTTGCTTCTTTCGCAAATGGTATTGTTTCACCTTGCAGAGTTGGTGGTCTCAAGTTAACCAGGTTTCTCTTTCGGGTGAAGGGGACAATAACCATTTTTTGAGGGTTTATTGTCATTTTCTCCCTTTGACACCAGCTTTGTGTGGTGTTTAGTACTTCTTAAAGGATGTTTGAAATCATCTCTTCAGAGTTTCCTTTAATTAGAATGACTAGATCATCTGCATATGCCTGCAGATCGATCTCCCAGAGAGAGAGTATGGCCAGCAGGTCATCCACCAGGAGCGACCACAGCAGGGGGGATAGAACGATAAATAAGTAAGTTGCAACCTATTTTATTTGGTTGTCGACATTTTGTTTTAATATCACCTCGATTCAAAACGCATATACCTTGCAGATATGTAATAACAGAAAACAATATTAATAGTTTTTTATGATATAAGTTTTAAAAGTACAATTTTAAGGTACAAATGGGAAATTAACTCACGTGAGTGCTTTAAAACGTACTTTTAACACAAATATCATACAATATTTTTCTACAAACACAATAATGCAGTTAAAAATTAAATTATTCAAAAATTGGAAGATATAGTTTTACATAGCATCGTATATAAAAATAATTGAAGTTGGCATTTATTAATGACTAAACTTCTAACAACCGTTGTTGATGCTGGTAAGAATGCGGTTTTTTTCTGTTCAATCCACCTTAACTACGGCGAATGCTAGAAGTGTGAAAGGAATTTGTTTTTGTTGTTTGAATTGTACAATTAATATGAATGTCAGTAAATAAATAAACGTTGACGTTACCTTTCAAAATTTGACATTTCACTTTTAACACTAGTGCTTTAAAGTAACATTTTAAATGCATCTAGATTTTTGAATTAAATTTTTAACACGTTTGTAGAAAAAAAAGGGTTACGGTGAACTTTAGCTCCATTTTTAAACAGCAATATTTTGATATAATTTTTTTTTTCAGTTATTTGTTACACCATTATAAAACACATAGGGCCTGAAAAAATTAATTTTTCACTCATATTAACACAAAATAAAATAATTTCTTTATTTCCCATATAAAATATACTAAAGTAATATGGCTGACCAGCACGAAAAAAGTGAGAAAGAATACCTACAAAAAGAGATGATACGATGTCATTTTGTTTAGGATTTCCTCCTTAAAAAAGCAATGTTGCCAGATGTTTTCTAATAATTTGTTATTATTGAAGGTTTTTTTTCCCATTTACCAGAAATGAAGTTTTTTTTATAGAAACAACAAATCAGAACTAACCAACAACAACTTTCAAACTATTACCTAGTTTTGGTTAGTTTTTGGTTAGTTGTCGTTAGGTTTTCCTCATTAAATTGTAAAATTTCTTTATCATAAATGCGCCGTCGAACAATTTTTTTTTGATTCGACAACGTCGCAAATTCTGGCCTTTTACTTAACCTAAAAACATAGTATTTTTTCGACTTTTAATTTCATTTTCTCTGCAAAAATGCATTTTTTCGGATTTTTTCTTTTGGAAATCTACTAAACAAAATGTGTTCTTTTTATCTGTAATATTTATTTTTTTCAAATCGAATGGAGCTAAACTACACCGGACCCAAAAAAAGTTTTAAATTAGAATATCTAAAAAATTTTGTATTAAACTAAGTTTTTCAAATTACTAGAACTAATTAGAAATCTGAAAATCGTATTACGCTTAAGGATTTTGGTCAATACATAGTGAGCATCAATCATTTTTTACAAGTCAATTTTAAACTTTAATACAACCATACAGTGACTCCCAAAATGGAAATACATTTATGAGTATCTCGAAAACTATAAGAGACAGAAAATTGGTTAAATGGGGAAAGTTGTAAGGTATTCAATTGTCAATCCAATACCGATTTGATAACGATTTTGTCTTTTTTCGGCTGAGTTTTTTTTATTTTAAACTATTTTGAAAATTTGTAAAAACATTATTGGGTAAACTTTTTAGGGGCAACGCATCCCTGCATTTAGTTTTTAATTTCGACGTTTCGGTTCTGAGATACCATCATTAACTTCTTTTTTTCTAATGACGGGCATTTTGTTTTTTTGCTTAATTAAAAAGAACATTTTTTTCTTTTAAATAATGCATAGCACTTTATAAAAATATTTTATTTTTATGTTAAAAAACGACAAAGTTAATTTTTTGCTGAGTTCGCCATGACAACGGAGGCCATTTGCATAATGCTTCAGCGTCCTTTTACTGTCAACTCTGCTAAATATTAATATTAAAATTTGATTTTATTTTTAATTTTTTCTGTATTTAGTAGTTTTTGTTGTGAGTAACTTTTTATTTCCAAAAATGGCCGTGCGATAAACCAGTGAAGAAAAATTTAACATATTAGAATGTTATATTAAATGTGATAGGAATATAAATCTTGCCACCGCCACTTATTTGGACTGTATCCTAAGAGAGACAACAGCCAAGTGTGAGACTATTCGCCAGGCTTGTCATGAACCTTAAAACCCATGGAAGTTTTGAAAAACCAACGCCCAAAAATCAACAATCAAGCCCGTGATGATAACATTAAGGGACATTTTAATGCGAGCCCGACGTCGCCGACCCGAATGGCTGCAACTGATATAGGTAAATCAAGGAGTACCATGTCAAGCAAAATATGGTAATTCGGTTCAACACATGAAAAAAGTTATCAAATATATATTTTAAAAAAATTCCCGAAATACAATACTTTTGGGATATTTAGTAAATTGGTTTAAAATTCTTTGTAAGTATATTAACCTCGAAGAATTACAACTTTTTTTTAATTTAATTGGCCTCTTAACCATAAAAATACGGAGATAGCAGTAGTAAAACGATGACATCTGGAACACCCTGGTTTTAGAAAGATACCAAAATAACAAACTACGAAATATTCTAAACTATTGAAAAAATTTTACTTACCTCGAAGCACTCTTTCTTCTTGATACCGAAAAAAGTCCCATAGGCGTAGAGTTCCATCGTCAGAACAGGTTACAAACTTGTTGTCTGAAGGGCTAAAGCTAAACAACATAATCCAGTGTTACCTTTATAAAATACTGATACAGCCATCTTAGATTTATTAGTCACAAGAGAAACCGTCTTTGTGCATTAAATTCGTAAGTCTACCATATATCGCATAATAATGAAAACACGTATGAAAAAACTTTTATTTAAGATAATAAATTCTATAGATTTCGCAGTGAGTTCTAGGTAAAGCATTTCAAAATATCTTAATTAAATAACACTCGGTGTATTTCTTTTACAAAATTTATTCGTACTGCTCTGAGCTTACAAGAAAACTAACCTTAAAAATGCTACTATTTTAACATCTAGTAAAAGTTAAGCTTCATTTTTTCTTTAAGTGCTATTATATAAATATGCTAAATTTAAAGCGCGTTGTTAAACCACCAGCGAACAGCGAACCAAAACAGAAAATTATCGATTATATATATTTTTATCAAATCATAATTATGTGTTAAGCTTTTAATGCTTTTTTTCTTAACAAAAATCACTTCAACGCAGAGGCAAACCTTTTTTGTTTTCATCTAATGAAAACAAGAGAGTTAATTAAGCTTTGACTTTAGGTCTGGTTGTAAATACAATATAACTAAACTGTTACAATCACTCAATATTATTATCAAAAAACACAAACTGTGTCTCATATAACGTTAAAATATTTAAGGTTATGTTAGGATATTTGTAATGTATTTGAAGTAAAAAATACTGACGCTGCGTTGCAATGCATTAGATTTGGCCAAGTTACGTTGTACTCGTGTGTATTATAAGAGCTAAACGTTAAAAGTGTCATAACATATTATAACTGCGTTGCATCCAATTCGACTTCACAACAGTGCGTTGTAATCAATCAGATTTTGCATTGATCAATAAGAGTCGAAAGAGGAATAAGGAGCGTTACTTGCGCTGTACGATATTAGATTTAGGAAATTCGCTGCCGGTTCTCGTCCCAAGGTCTTCGATTTAACTTGGCATTTATGACGGTATTGGTGGTGGTTGATTTTCTAAATATTTCAAAATCCATTTTATTACTGTTAGGCCATTCTCACACGGGGCTCCTTAAAAAAACCAGTTACAAACTTTTACTAGTAACCAGTTACTTAAACGTCACTACTTATATAAAACCATAGCGATTCGCACACGACGCAATGATTAGTGACAAATCGCATCGTGTGCAAGCCGATATGGTATATGAGTAGTGACTCTTAAGTAACTGGTTACTAATGAAAGTTTGTAACTGGTTTCTTTTGAGTAGCGCCGTGTGAGAATGACCTTATGGAAAAACTTTAAATCTAAAAAATTAGGTGAGTTGTTAGCTTCTGTTTCTATGGTAAATTGAATCTTGATACTTATATTGTTTAAATGACTTAAAAAAATGGGATAATTTCCTCTTGGTTACGGTCCATATACAGAAAATTTCAACATATGGTCGCTCCCGAATATTAGTAAAACAATAAAAAAAAAGGTCAGTTTTAAGATATTGGGCATTTAAATATTAAAATTAGCGTATTTGGAAAACCTTTAGAATTATAGAAATAAAATTTATTGCATTTTATAAGTATTTAGGAATAGTAACAATGGATTGTTACTCCAAGTGTACTGTGTTTTTTTTAACAGTATAACTTGTCTTACTCTTATACCGAAAAGACAACACAAAATTAAGTCTTTTTATTCAAGGTGATCGTATTTTATACAAAAAATATTATGTTTAAGGTTTAACCTTTTTTATATATAAAAAAGAGAAATTTTCTCCCGTCACCAATATAATGGTTTCAATAAAAGGTTAAACTTTTACTTAAAAACATGGGCTGCGTGCATTGGCGTAGCTAGGATTTTCAACTTTTTTAAAGGACCCACACCAAATATACACCAGATGCTATTGGCCTTAAGAGGAACCCTTTGGCAAAAATTTTTTATTTTGGAAGTAGCAAAAAAAAGTTAATTTTTTTACCCCCCCCCCAGAGAAAATCTAAGTTTTAAAAGCGAATCCTCTGTTTGTATGTTTTTCGTGAATTAAATTAAATTTTAACGTCAAATCTCAAATTACGCAAAAACATCTGCATTTTTCTTGAAGTTAGTGGCATCTGAAATGTTTGCATAAGAAAATTGTTGGGTGAAAAAAAATTAACTGGCTATGGTTTTTAAAACACCATAGATAATTTTTTAAGACCTAGGATTTGACGATAAAATTTCATATTAAATTCACAAAAAAAATACGGAACTTAAGATTTTCTTCTTTGAAAAAAAAACTTTTTTTCCAAAATTCCAAAATGAAGATTTTCTTTACTAAAGTGTTCTCCTTGGAATAGAATCTGGTATATATTTGGTGTGGAACCAGTATGAGAATCTTTTTAAATATTGCAGTTAGAAAGAACATTTGATGCAATCATTTTGTGAATAACTTAAAATACTGCCAAGTCATATTACAGATAATGATGTTAATGTCAAATTTGTTATTGTAAAAAATATTCAAACAGGTCAATTTGTAAAATTTCGAAAAATGTTACTAAATTTGTTTCCAATACATTTTGGGTACATACGATTTGAGCAGAAATATTAATATTCAAAAATTTTCACATTTCAATTTTTTATTCACCCGTTAACTGGGTGCTTTAAAAACTATAAAACGCTTTAAAGCACTATTAAAGTCAATTCACATTTGCCTTCATTGGCATCTATAGCAACGACAGTCCATGGATATAGTGATTTTACTTCCCCAAACGCTTTTTTTGTGTAATAAGTCCCCATGTAGTTTTAAATTATTATTATTTTTAAATAGAATTTAGTTGAGATAACTAAATTAAATAAATCCGTTTATTAACTATTTAACAAAGTTTAATAAAGAAAAAGTTGAATCAGGTTTGTGATTTTTGGAAATATGGAATTAATCAGAGGTACTATTTTTAGTTTAGAATATCAATAATTCAAAACCAATTTCCTACTAATGTTATTGCACAATGAGTTGATGCTTAAATATTTTAAAGCGTTTTATATGTTTTCAAAGCAGCCGTTATGGGTGAATAAAAAATACAACATGTAAAATTTTTAAATATCAATATTTCTGCTCAAATCGGTACATAGCCGTAAATTGTTATTAGAAACATAATTTCTTAGTAACATTTTTGAAATTTTCACAAATTGACCCATTTTGAATATTTTTTACAAAATAACGATTTGACAATTGACCATTATCTGTCAAATATGACTTGGCGTATTTTAGGTTATTTCAAGCAGAATGATTGCCATCAAAGTTTTTTCTAACTGCAAAATTTAAAAATTCTATATGGTTCCAACTTTATGGCGGACATTGTATATTTGGTGTGGGTCCGATGTCTCACTTTTTAGAGTAAAAAGGGAGCATGACGAATTGGGATACTCTTTTTTACTACTTTTTGGAAAATGGGACCTCTTCGGTCCAGGTCCCGGGGTATACGAGCTGACCCTGTCCAGCACTATTTACCCCTACGAACTTGCAGATCGCCTGCAACAAAAATGAAAAAAACTCCAAAAAAAACAAAAAATCACAAATATTAATCAACGTTTCGGTGGCAAGTCGGTCACCGTTGTCAAGATAGAAACTAAAACAAAAATTAAACCAAATTTTAAGAAATTCTTGATTTAAAAACTTAGAAAATTCTTATAGCTTTTTTACTTTTTTATGACATTTTGTCATAAATGACATTATGTTATTTGACTGGTGTATGAATAGTATTCAAAAAGACAAAAAAGGTGGGTGGTATGGAGTGTTTATTGATTTTAAGTTTACCTGAATTTACTTTAGCATCAAGCATAGTTAATTGTTAAATTAACAGATATTGATGCTACGCATTTGTCTTGATTTAATAAAATAAATGCACTTTTCTTTATTTTAAGCTTTTTTGAACTAACTTCCTTTGCAAAAATGCTAGAAGCATTCCAGTTTACTATGTGGTTATTATCAAATGCGTGTTGACAGATTTTTGATTTGTGAGATTCTGTGTTTCTAATATATGTTCTATGCGTTTGGCTAATGGTCTGGAAGTTTTACCTTTATAAAATTTATTACATTCACAAGGTATCTTATAAATAACATTTTTTGTGTTTTCGTTTATATTGTTTGGTTTTGTTTTTGTTACTTTGGATCTAATGGTGTTTTGTGTTTTAAAGATAGTGCGAATATTAAATTTATTACCTATTCGTTGAATTTTATTTGATAAGCCAGGAATATATGGTAAAAATAGATTTTTAATAGGTCTATTTTGATTTTATCTTAAATTTGATTGTTCAAATTTTAGAAAGCATTTGTTTATACAGTCAAGAGGATAATTATTTTGAACTAAAATATTTTTAAAAAATTATTTTTTATTTTCTTTGTTTTGATCAGAACAAATTATTTTTTATAATTTCTATCGAAAAGACTTTTTACTTAACTGCTTTTTTTACCATTATTGGGTGATTAGAGTTAAAATTTAAGTATCTGTTTGTATGTGTAGGTTTTCTGTAAATTTTAGTTTCAAAATTATTACATACCAGTCAAATAACTTAATGTCATTTATGACAAAACGTCATAAAAAAGTAAAAAAGCTATAAGAATTTTATAATTTTTTTAGATCAAGAATTTCTTAAAATTTAGTTTAATTTTTTGTTTTAGTTTCTATCTTGACAAAGGTGGCCGACTTGCCATCGAAACGTATATTATTATTTGTAATTTTTGGGTTTTTTGAGGGTTTTCCTTTTTTTTTTTTTGTTGCTGGCGATCTGCAAGTTCATATGGGTCAATAGGGCTGACAGAGACCTGGACCGAAGAGGTCCCATTTTCCAAAAAATAGTAAGGCGAGTATCCCAAATAAAACAAACTAAAAAATGAAATACTGTGTTTAAAATTAATTTCTCTTTTTCAAAAATTTAAATGGCGAAAATGTGGTTTATTTTAAATGAAACGCTGTATTTTGGTACATTACATGGTAGCAAATTAATTTATCTTTCAGATGATGTATAAGTTGCTTATATCTATATTTTGAACTTCTATAGTAAATTCAGTTTCCACATTATTTATTTTCATTTTTAATTTCAAGTTAGTTTTGATATAGCAGCCATTAATATTTTCTTTCGACAAATGACTATTTGTTGATTATCAACCAGTATTTCAGTCAGTTTAAAAAAAATCTAATTTAAAATTATTCTCTACAAGAACGAAATGACTTGATATTACTAATAAAAGAGTGTGAAAAAAAAATAGTTTACTTGCGTCAAGAGTTTATGCTCAAAAATTCTCCAACAGAAACCATCCTGATAGGCGGTCGTTTAAGAAGTTGCTTTAAAAAATCGACAAAATAAAAGTGTTGCTTATGGAAAACTAAATAGGCAAAAAAAAGTTTATAAATAATAGGATCCTTGGTTGAAAATCCTTATACAAGTCTTGGTAAAGTAAATCAACAAACGGCCATAAGCAGAAAAAGCATTGGTAGGATTCATTATCTGAAAACAGAGGTTTTATCCTTACCACATTCAGTTGTACCAAGCATTATAAGAATTAAATTATCAGCAGCGAACTGAATTTTGCATGTAGGTTCTTAAAAAAGTGGAAGATGAAGATTTTTCTTTATTTTTGTAATATTTTTAGACGAATCTACTTTTCACAATAATGACTTAGTAAACAGACATAATAGTCAGTATTATTGTGACGTAAATCCAAATTATTTTCGAAGTATTGATCATCAGCACAGATGGTCTGTCAATGTGTGGAGGCAGAATTATCAGAACACATGTAGCGGGACTATATTTCTTTAATGGCTACGTAAACGGTAAAATATTTCTAAATTCATACGCCATAATTTGCAAAAACATTTACAAGTTGTGCCTCGAAACATTAAGAAAAGAATGTGGTTACAACGGGATGATGATCCAGCGTATTTTTAATACGACGTGCGAAATGAATTGGAAAGATGATATTTTATTAGAGATAGATAAGACAAGGAAGCCATAAAGCTTGCCAGCAAAAAATATATGTATATAATACACCACCTACGACACTCGAAAATATGAAAGAACGAATAAGAACGACGATCACCGTTATACCACCACAAATGTTGGTTAATGCCCATTTATCATTTTAGAAAAGGATATGTTTGTGCCTTGAAAATATTGAACATCATTTTGAACCTTTGTAAAAAAATAACTAGTGTCAACATTAATTTTTTTAAAGCTGCCTTCTGTTTTTGTGCCTAATTAAATTACACTGAAATATATGTTTAATGTATTAACGTGCACATGCCTTAATAAACAAGTTATGAATATTTTTTTGTTCTTGGTTAGGAGATTTATGCATAATGCGTTTAAATGGTCATTGCCTTTTGTCCAAAAGAAATATTAATGGCTGCTATACCAAAACCAACTCGAATTTAGATACACATTTTAAAATAAGAAAAAATAAAACCACAACTAACCTATAGGCCATCTTACAGAGAAACTAATTTGCTGTCATGTGATGTAAAAAAACGGGGCGAATCATTTAAAATAACAAAGCAATCGCTATTTAAATTTTTGAAAAGTGAAATTATTTTTTAAACAATCTGTACAATATTTGATTTTGAAGTGACGCACGTATCATATAGAGACTATCCTTAATGTTATACCAAATTTTGAGTTTGTAGAGTTAATAGTTCTGAAATAAGAATAATTTAATTGTACCTCTTGGTTAAGTTCTACAAAAACCGACACACAAGGCAGGGCTGCAGAAACCTTAACAATCAGTAACTCGCTCACCAATCTAATAATCGAACCCACCTACTTCCCTAGAGTTCCCACCCAGAATTCTAACCCCTAGATCTTTTTCTTACTTCTGACCCTGAACTCTACCAAGCATCAGTAATTGCTCCCCTTAGTCCTTCAAATCATGTCCTTCTGTATCATACTCTATACATTTTGAGGCAACTGAAATCATACCGCCACGCACTGTTTGGCCCTACAACTTGGTCGACTGGGATGGTCAGAGATTTCTTTGACACCTACCCTTGGGATCCTTCCCAAATTTTTAAAGAATTTACCAAAACAATTTAACTGGGCATTAAGACCTATATTCCTCATAACAGAAAGAACTCCAAACCTTTAATTACAAACCGTGGTTTTCTAAATCCTCTGACAAAGCCAAGCTTTCAAAAATCCAACCCAACAAAAAGTTTCTTTTATAACAAAAAGTTTCTTTTATAACCCTAGTCCCAAAAACCAACAGACTAGCATTCAAGCTAGAAATTTGTATAATCAAACTATCTTAAAAGCCAAAGACCGTTTTAATAATTGGATAAAAGATAAAGTCATCTCTTGCTCGAAAGGCAGTAAATCCGTCTGGTCCATTGCCAAAAATATTAGTTACAAGTTTTCTTTCTACTCATGAGTGTACTATTTTTAATTCCTAGTGAGTATTCTAGGTTTTTTGCCATCTGTGCAACGACCAGACTAACATTACCTATTTCTGTTAGATCTCTTAAAACTTTACGAAGGATAGTCTACGCCATGTATCCCAAACCGATGTTACCACGTACGTTGTATTAAAAATGCTTTCAAAATAAAGACATTTTTATAATTGTTATTCACTTGATATGATTTCCTATTTTCATATAAACAAAAAAGGTCACACAGTACACGGAAAACGTTTTCTTTTTGCATTTCATGGAAAAATTTACGATATTGTTGCCATCAAAGCTATGATCGATATAATGAATGCTTAGTAGCATATTAAACCGCTAAATTCTGTCAGCCAAAAAACCAAACAAATGGACGTTTTTACCAGGTAGCAGAACAATTTGCAGAAGCACCCAATAAAAGTCCTTTTTAAAATGGGAGTAGGGGAGGCCTCTCAGATCTGGATAAACATACTATAATAACTGAATGACATAAAATAGTAAGATATATTTTGATTGCTTAACATACCCAGTTTCAGATCCTGGAACAGGTCTTTTAAGTTCCAAACGCACCTTACGAGGGCTGGAAATCTCTCTCTTGTCGCATAAACATACATAGAAAACTTTCTTCCTGGGATAATTAAGTTTTAAAACAATGTAACGGCAAAAATCCCTGTAATCCTAAACTACTAATGACGTATATGTACAGGTTCATCTAGCAAGGACCGAACAGACCATACTTGTGGCTTTGCCTATATTTGAACAAAATGAAATAGCCATCGTGTGTGTTTTTTCTCGTAGAATCCTAACATTTACGAAAATAATTTGAATTGAAACAAAAGACATACGACATAAAGCTAACATTTTTTTTGATGGAATGCATTATTTAATGGTTGATTTTTGAAGGTTTCCTAGTTTTTTTTTAAAGCCTTTCAAAAAACGGTATTTGATTTTTATTTTTAGTAATAAAATTTATTTAATTCATATGGGAACTTTCCACTTTCATTAAAAAAAGATAACAATAAATACCGGTAATGATATCGGGTATATACTGCCTTAATATTTATTGGTAAAAGTAAAACATGTTTAATATTATTACCAAAACAATAATAATAATTTTTAATACAGCCGCCATTATTATCAAAGCAAGCATGGAATTATCTTTTTAATTTCTCGTAAAAATATAGTTTCCTCTTTTTATTAAGTTACTTTTATACATATATTTTTTTTTCTTTTTTACAATATGCTCGTTTTCGAATGTCAATATTTGTGATTTTTTAAAACTATTTTTTCTAGAAATCGCCGTTTTAAGGTGTTAATTTAAGCAACTGCTTATGAGGCATCATTAAAGGTAATGTCGATAATACTTAGAATAAATGCTTGCAGAACTTAAATATTAAAAAAATCAGTAAATATTTATTAATTTTGACCAATAAAGCGATTATAAAAAAAAATAACTTGTAGTCCTTAATGTTACAAATATAATAAAAAAAGTATTTCCTACTAATGCAAAAAATGTCATTCATCACTATTATAGAAGAAATAATTAGGATATAAATTGTATTATACACGATATGTAAGTGTTTAAACGGATGGCACGCTCCAAACATATAAATGTTGTTTGAACAAAAAAGCAGTATCTGACATAAACAAGAAATAATAAAAATCTGGGAAGTCTGTTGGACGCAAGTATTTTTATTTACCCACAGTGACCTAAAAACTATTTCTGTTAACATTTTCTAACCCTGACAACGGTTTGTGTGAGTGGCAGTCATAAGTTAATATTTTTTTTAGGCAATATATGTGATGTTATGGAAACGGGCACTCCTTAGACACTGTAGAGTCTCGATCAATAGTTATTTTGCTACGTGATAGTGACAGTAGTATCGACGCGATGGTGTAACACACGGTATGATATGAATACGTATAACGTTGCCATAACTTTAACGGGGGCTTATATAAACTGAAAAACTGATACCCGTTAAATAAGAGATAAAATAAAAACAAGTTTACAATAAATATCTAAAAAACTCCTCTACGATATATCTATCTTTTTTATTCTATGAAAGTTTACTTACCCCGCTAAATCAATCAGTGCACTAAAATTTTTAGTATGTTTAGGTCTCTGACTGGTACCGTTTACAGTAAACTGTTTTCTTTATCGCGTTAACATATTTTTTTACAGTTAAAGTGTTTACTTAGAGTAGAATAACGTCAAATTTTTTAAGAAGATGAAGTTATATTTTTGGATTTTAAGAAATGGCTAACTTAAATAAAATTTAAATGTTGAAGGATTATGTGTTAGTCAACAAGAAACAAATTTTGGCGACATACCGCGTTGAAAATTGTTAGGACAATTAACATACCGGTTTATTTTGGCGAGAAGCGGTAACGTAGGGGAAGGTGTTATGACATTAGTATTACGTCATTTCTTTGTACCCAGTATCCACCGCAGTGGCGGCTCGTGAGTTACAAATATAGAGGTTCTGCACAGCAGCAAACGATTAGTAATATACATTTAACAAACCAGAATTAAAATTGTTTCGTCTACAATTATTGCCAGATTTGGAGATTGACGAATTTCTTCCAAAATTCTCTCCTGGCATACTTCTAAAATACAGTCCAAAATGTCATTTTGAATTTCTTTTGAAATCCCTTTAAACACTGTTGACTTTTCTAAATGTTCCTCCAAAGTTTTGTCAAGCTCTGCACTAAAGTTAATAAGGCCACGAAAAATTCCTGGATTTTCTGAGACACTCGTCTCGTCATGTCCTCGAAGTGCCAATTCAAATATTCCACAAAATTTAACGCAATCAATAATTTTAGACAAAACATACCGATTTTTTGTCACCTCTTCGTTAAATTTTTGAATATTTACAGTAGCAGAATCTAGTTGTTCCCTTATATTTACGGTGCCTAATAAAGCAAATTCCATTACATTATGTAAATGGTGTCGGCACGTTTCATGTTTCTTTATTTTTTGACTCAAATGATTTAAATCTGTCACTCCAATTTGGGTCCACGATTTATCTCCGCCAAAAAGTACACAAGGAAAACAGAAAAGAGCATTTTTTATTGCATCCACAAATCCAATCGTTTCTTGAGTACACTTCACGATTAAATTGTCTTTTGTACTGTTTACCACGACTTGAGCCTTCTTTTTCGATGGAAATATCTGGTAAAGGACGTCCACCTTGCTTTAATTTAATTTTTCTTCGTAGGTGTACTTTATAAACCTTTTAACATTTAATAAATTATCGATAATATCCATCTCTAATATGAATATTAATCAAGGAAAAAACAAATATAACGCTTATAACAGTACGCGAAAATTTTAGATTTTTATACAGAAAACGCGGTACCGATAACTGCTCGAAAAACTCGTCAAAACCTAATCACTATTTTCAGCACTGCGTAAAATGCAGAACATATTCCCGTTAAAACAACGGTATTAAAATCAAAGGCGCGGGAGTCGCGACGTCAGAGGCGAGGGCAAATTACGAGCACAGAACCACATTGTGTCGCCCTGCTAAATTTATATGGTCAAGCGCGTGGAGATATGTTGTTGACTACGTCTGGCCAGCAATGTCGCGCAGTTCGTTCAATGTAACTTGTCTCTGGGTTCGTTCGAAGTTACTTGTCCGTTTAACTTTTTTTTAATTAAACACAAATAATTTAAACATCAGAAACATTTATTTATTTTAGATTTAAGGCTTATTTTCTATTTTTTTTTTTGGTGGTTCTGCAGCTCTGCAGCTCTTATGTACCAGCCGCCACTGATCCACCGCTAGTGTCAAATTAAAATAATATAGGAATGGCGGCTTTTCTATTGTGTTTTGGTTCTTGTGATGTTATTTTGTTATGGTTTAACGACTATTTGGATTGCAGATTTTTTAATTTAATCAGTTAATTCCCAAATAGATGAATTAGTGCAATTATATTTAAATCACAAGGGAAAATATTTTCTTGTTACAGTTAACTTCGAAACAGCTAATATCTTATTGAATGGAAAGTTTCGTTTATATCTTATCTTTTCGACTTATTTCTCAACTCTCAACATACATTTGGATACTTAAAAGTGTATTAAACGATTAGTAGGTAAGTGTACACACGCGTGATAAGCAGGTTAAGCACGGTTAGAATGGTGGGAGAAAGGACTGCTACCAACCAGTTGTTAAAAACGGTATGTCGCGAAAAAATCCTTGAGGTACTACCAAGAAACCTTCCATAATAGCCATTGTTTAGTTTCCACCGTTTTACATTTAGAGCGCTGAACGCGCCCAATGTTAACATGCACAATTTTTAAGAATTTCTATTTCTATTTCTATTCTATTCTTTCTATTTTTCTATTTAAAAAAAAAATATTTTAGAGTTTTATTTGTAATCACATGTTACTGTAAAAAGGTTCGAAGTCAATTGCCTTGTTGGTTTTATGTCACGATCACGTATCCATATAGCCATAATAAAAAAAAAGTTTTAGGATCAGTAAAGGAAGTAAAATTAAATTTTTACAGGTTTCGAAATACAGGTTGTTTTAAAATTTAATACAAATATTGAGGTTACATAAGAGATCGTAAGTTCTCTAAAAACAAATCCATTATTATGAATTATGGCTACAGTTTCGATTCAAATGTCCCGGAAATTTGCATACTTTCGTTTTTTTTAGAAATAGCTAAATAGACTACAATTCATTTAAATTTCGGAATAATATTTAGCTAAAAGTATTTACTTATACACTTGCTTTATCGAGCATACATCATATTTTCTATGTTTGCATCAGTAATTCTTCTTTACTGAGTTTCTTTAATTCCGTAGTATAAGTTAGGGTAATTGTGCACAATCTAACAACACCGCGTCGGGTTGTCTAGGGACGACACGACAACCATAATATCTCAACACCATAGGGCATAAAATACCGTCAATATATATTAAATTAAAATAACTGTTCCATTCTATAATTAAAACTCTTATAAGTGGTGGATTATTTTGGTTGCTGAATTCGCAATCAGGTTACTTTAAAATCCCTCGTACAGTCATTATAAAACACGGGTCGCATGTTTTTGAAATTTGTTGACTAGTATAATTATTCAAATCAGGACATACAAGCTTATGTGTCACTTTTTAAGATTTATTCGATTTGCATTGGCACTTTCACTTAAATTCGTGGTAAGGCAAATAATAATATAAGATTTTTACAAATTCCTGGATATTTTAAAATAACGATTTGTCAAAAAAATACCACGTTATTTTTATTCACAATCAAAGTTCTAATCTTTTTGCAGTAGACCCCCCTCTAAACATGAATATAATAAAACTACATAAAACAATGTATATTTAATAAAATATTAAGTTACATTGTAAAACGAAAATAAATATTTTTTGCTAGATACAAAAGAGGAATTAAATAACACTTATCCAAAAATATAAAGTTGATAAGCAAAATATTGAAAAATATTCAAACAGACGCTCTGACCAAACCACAGACACAATTCCAGTGAGGCGCAATTTTTGACGCCCTTTTGAAGTGGCAATTCGTAGCCGATCTGTCTAAAAGAAAGGAGTTGTTGAGGCAGGAGTGTACAGACCCAAATGTAGACTGGCAAAGCCGTTAGGAAAATCTCCCACCATCTTCTAACCAGAAATCTATGAAATCGATGTGTAACCGAATGTAGCAAGAAAGGCATACGGAAAGCAAATTTTACAACTTATCATACAGTCAGGCCTCTTTAAAGGTTTTAGCTTCATGCTGCTTTTACTCAGGGCTTGCCTGGGAATGCCGAAAATCTCTTAACCCACTAGCCACATAGAGTTACCCTAATGTAGGGCCAGGACCATCTAGCTAAGGTGGACGCACAGGCCCCGTTTTACCGACCGGAACCTTCCTGCGGCACAACTAGAGGTCACCTAGAGAGACAAAAAGAAACTCTCTAGAACAACGCAACATGCAAAGAGATTCATCTCACAATCGCCTAAGTATACTAAGAAGGTATTAAAACTCCAAAAAAAAAAAAACAAACTTAGAATAGTTTCTTTTTGGGAATTAAGGGAATCCACTAATGCGGGGTATAAGATCTTCATACGTCGAAATGGAAATTGGGCTGTTTTGGGCCGAACGACCCCAATACAATACAATAAGCCCATCTGCATTTTATCTTTAAAAAATGGAAACAATTCTAACCAGTGAATGAATTAATATACTGTCCCCATAAGGAATATATATGATTTTTATTAATAAAATTAATAAGATAATTTTGTTGAAATGAAATAAAGTATTACTTTCCAATATTTAATGTCTGAAATATTCAGATTAGTATATGCTAGTTTTAAAATAAGGATTGCATTCAACTTTCCTTGTAAGTAAGTTCAGGTAAGTATTATTTTAGTAAATCCAATCTTTCTGCCAATTTAAATGTCATATCTTAAACTATAAAAAAAATTAGGGATTTTGGATAGGAATATGGTTCTTTTTAAAAATTATTTCTTTGTTTTTTAATATACAAAACAATATATAATATACACAGAATGTTTATTAATAGCACGCTAATATTTGAGGTTATTCTTGGGTCCATTTTAGGAAAAACCTGACAGTTGCCCACCCAGTCTAAAACACGTTTATTTTTGATTGACAAAGACATCTAATAAGTAACCATGGTTAGTAACTTCATGACCCAAGATATACGTTTTTGCTGATATAACTATGATAACTAACTTTTTAAACCAATACAAAACATTTGTTGTTCAGGTGTTTATCTCAATCGAAAATGAACAGATCTTAGTATTACGTATTTTAGTCGTTAAAATTCCGAGTGCATGAACATTTTAAAAAATTCATAAAAGGTTGTCCGAAATGAGAAGTTTTAAACCATACAATCATCTAAAACAACTTAGCGTTAGAACACCAGAAATTGAGATAGCGGTTTTGAATTTATTGTTAGTTGAAGAAGATAGGAGATTCAGTGCGCACAAAAGTGGGAACAATTTAAAAAAATCTTTCATATTCCTGTTGGAATATTCTCCATGACTTTTATTATTTAAGCTTCCCAATTTTGTAAACTTTTGGCAATTATTTCTTCAAAGTAAACTACTCAAAATGAAAGAGGAGACACTATTTTAAATGATATTATTATAGCGAGAAATATTTTATGGTAGAAACTTTTGGTGTGTACTCTACTAATTCTCTATCATGTTCCTTTCGGTTGTTGTTACCTTTTTTTACTTCTAGCTACATAAAAAACAAAAATCATTGATATGATAAATTATTTAGTTTCACTTTACTTTAATTCGTGATTTGAATTTGAATTGGTGATGAGGCATTAAATTTTAAAATTTAAACAATGAATGTTGATGCATTGGGTAGAAGGAAAATACTTAGGGTGTACCTCAACGAATTTCAAGTTGGTGGCATTGAAGTAGGGTATTCAAGGCGTCGTGTAGCCCAGATGCTTAATGTAAGCCATTCTGCGGTTTCCAGAGCTTGAAACCGCTACCAAATTTACGGCATAGTAAGTAGAGCCCCTTATCCCAATAGACAAAGGGCAACAATCCAGAGAAAAGATCGTTTTTTACGACTTTGGGAAAGTTGGGATCGCAACGCTACTGCTAGAACACTACAAAATCGCCTTATACGACTCAACGAAGTACAACTCCGTGCAAGACGACCTGCTAGAGCCCCTAGATTAACTCCAGCTCATCGAGGAAATCGTAGAAACTTTTGACAAGAGCATCTTAATTGAAATTTAGAGCAGTGGGCCAATGTAATGTTTACAGATAAAAATCATGTTATTCAATTATGACGGGCATGTTCGGGTATCGAGACGTCCCGGTGAAAGATATTTGGATGACTGTGTGCAAGAAATTGTTCCATTTGAAGGTGGATCGATAATGGTATGGGCTGATATAACTTTGACAGGACACACGGACCTTGTGGTATATCGGGAAGGGACTTTAACGATATTCCGTTACATAGAGGAGATATTGGAACCTCATGTCGTCCCATTTGCCCAAAATATGGGCGCTGGGTTCATTCTACAACAAGATAATGCCAGGCCACACGTAGCCAGGGTCGTGAGAAATTTCCTACAGGCGCACAATAGTAATGTCATGAGATGGCCAGCTAATAGCCCGTATCTAAATCCTATTGAGCATCTCTGGGATAAACTGGAAAGACGTTTGAAAGATCATCAACCCTTCCAAAATCTAAACCAAGTTGCAGATGCTGTTTTGACGCTTAACGAGCAGTTACCACAACAAGTAATCAGAAATTTGGTGGAAAACATGCCTCATCGTTGTGCCGAAGTTATCAGAGCCAGAAGTGGACGTACTCATTATTAATGTACATCATTCTTAATTTTTTCCTTAAATTAATTTTATTTGTTTTTGACACTTTAATTTGTATTTTTTTTAAATCGTATTACCAAACATTCTATTGAAAACAATGTAAGTAAATTTTAATAAAGGCACCTATAAACTATTTTAAAACTATAAATGTTTGACAAAAACTTACATTTTTTTAGTTATTGGATTTTAAGGACACTATTCATTTTGAGTAGTTTATATGAAAATTGTTTATTTGATACTGAAATTTTATTTACTTTTATCACCAGGAGCAGTTTACCCTTAACGTGTGGGCTGAAATTAGCTGAACCCTATTTTCTTCATGAGAGGTTGAATGGGCATAATTGCAGGCAGTTTCTAGAGGAAGAAATCGACCGTAGTAGATGACTTTTTAAACTAAAATTTTAATAATCGCCCTATAGGTCGCAGACGATGAGAGCTATGGCCACCTAGAAGAGGCATGCATTTTTGCAGGTGGTAGACATTTTCAACATCTTATATTAATATATTTCTTTGTATGTTCAGGGTAATTTTTTTGTTAGGACTCCAAAATGTATAAAGATTACTGTATTTTCATAATTTTACTATTTAAAATTTATTCTTTACAATATATTATTGTTTAAAGTTACATTACTTTTTTCGCGTTAGTGGACCAGTAAAATACAAATGAATTAATTTTATTTCTATGCAAAAACCTTAATGTCGAACGAAAATAAAATCCAGAAATCAGATTTGCTTAAAAAAAGGCTTTTAAGAATAATTAAAAAATTTTGGTGTATTACTTTTTCTTTATAAATGATTCAGTACAAATCCTACACGAAAGTCACTGGCATCCATCAATAAGCAAAAAATTAAAAAATATCATAAAAAGTTTTTCCTCAAAATTTACCCCTCCCCAAATATAAACGTGTTATTAAAAAACACTTGGTACTATTACTAACTTTGTTTCTATTTCAGCAATGGAGTTGGTTAAATTAGCAAACTAGTAGCATTTTTGAATTTAAAAGCAAAAATACCCAAATTGTTGCTTGCAGATTTCAAAGGTGGTTATAGTGAAGAAAAATATATTTGAAAAAAATCAGAAATATACCAGGAAACATTGAAAATATTATGAAAATATAAGAAATATAAAAATAAAAACTATAAAACTTAAAAACCTAAACATGTATTAAAAGACGATCATAAATGACACGATAAGCGCATAACAGCACTTGCTTCTAAAAATTCCGCGAATAAAACAAACTTAAATATAAAATGACAATAAATGAACAATATAAGATACAGTATATATATATATATATATATATATATATATATATATATATATATATATATATATATATATATATATATATATATATATATATATATATATATATATATATATATATAAATATATATATATATATATATATATATATATATATATATATATATATATATATATATATATATATATATATATATATATATATATATATTATATATCAACCAAACTTATATGGAATCATCTATTATTTTTCATTATTTTTGAGATGTATGAACATTTTTGGATTATAAATAAAACTCTGTCCTTACCAATGACTTTTAATGCAAAAAAAACTCATATATCAATAATACAAATTAATAAGGTTACAAAATAAATAGATCGGTATTTTTGTTGGTTTCAGAATAGAAATGAGATTTAAAATTTTATTGGTCAAAAAGCAAAAACAAAAATAAAATTGGTTATTTTAATAATCCGTGTTGCCACCTCTATTCCTTATGCAAGCTTCAATTCGCGTTGGCATGCTTCTTATTAAATTGTCAACACTGTCTTGGGGTATGTTTTCCCATTCTACTAACGCTGCGTCAATAAGCTGTGCGACATTTCCTGGATTGTTTTGACGTGCTCGAATCCTTCTTTTGAGCTGGTCCCACAGGTGTTCGATAGGATTTAGGTCTGGTGACATGCAGGTCAGTCTAAAACTGTAACACCTTCCGTTTCAAGACATTCTCGAGCCACTCTACTGGCATGGGGAGGTGCATTATCGTGCATGAAGATAAAATTATCCCCAATTGCAGCTCTCCAAAGCCTAACGATTGGTTCTAGCACTAAATCAACATACCTCCTACCCGTTAAAGTTTGTTGAAGTGGTAACAATGGAGTTTTGTTCCCAGCATAATACCTCCCCAGAACATTACAGTTCCTTCTTTATATCTTGGGACAGATTTGGCAGCCTGGAGTCTCGCTCGTCTTCCTGGAGCTCTGAGAACCCGAATTCGACGGTCATCTGATCTTAGGCCAATTCTGGTCTCATCCGAAAAAAGAACATTTTGCCAATTCTCAATTGTCCAGTTTCGATGTTGAAGGCACCAATTTAGCCGGTCAATTTTATTTTGCCTAGATAACTGTGGCACCCGTAACTCTCTCCTACTGTACAACCCTTGAGCGCGAAGTCTTTTTCTAATGGTTTCAATTGAAACGTTCACACCTGTAGCTTCCAGAAGTTGTCGTTGCAGCTCTGGATGAGAAACACTGGGATTTCTTCTAGCAATTTGGCACACAAAGCGGTCCTGTTGTTCAGTTGTGACTCTCTGACGACTTTGTCTGGGCCTGTTTTTGAGAGTTCCTAGTTCCAAGTACCTGGCATGTGTTTTCGATACAGCACCTGTGTGTAACGCCTACTATCTATGCTACGTCTCTTTGGGGCATTCCTTGTTCAATAAGAGCAATAATTCTTCCCCTCTGCACATCTGTGAGTCCAACATAAGGCATTTTTGTTTTTTTTTGGACCTTTGGACTGAACACAAAATTCAGAAAATAATAAATCGTGGCAGTCGTTTCTCCTTTTTTATCAGATTTGTTTACAACAAAACGCCTTATCTTAAAGTTGCATACCAAATTTTTTCCTTACAAAAGTTAAGTCAGAAATAGAGGGTGATTCCATATAAGTTTGGTTGTATATATATATATAATATATTATATATATATATATATATATATATATATATATATATATATATATATATATATATATATATATATATATATATATATATATATATATATATATATATGTTTAAAATTCGACTCTCACCATTGGGATCTCAGAAACGGTAAGATACGAGGAAGTTTAAATTGGGGCAAAGTTGCATATGGGCGGGAACAATAAGAAACCGTTAAAAAATTAAAGTTATTATATTTTTTTAAATACGGCCCTCAATTGTTTATTGCATTTTTTGAAGTAGTTTTAATCCCAATAACAGTAATGTATAACACTTGGTATTTTTCTTTTAAATAAACATATTTTCCATAAGAGACAATGAGTTAGGCAAGGAACGCACATAATTGCTTATAGGGGCGTTTCATATTTGTTAAATAAACATTAAGAGTTATACATTTTTTAATTGAGATAATAAGGAATTCAAAAAACGTAAATAAAAAAACCAGGGCCGCATTTAAAAAAATAAAGTTGGTGATAGGTTAACGAACGAACGAATCGTCGCAAAAAAAATTTACTTCACCAACACATAAAACGCAAAAAGTTCCAATAAGAATGTATTTTTAGAATTTTTTTAACTTTTAAAATAAACTAGTAAAAGAATAAAAACGAAAATCGAAAATTTAAGTTGTTTCGCCATATTTCCGAAAGTAGCAAAAGATGACTAATTTTTCAACGGTGTATTATTGGGCTACCTAATACGCAACTTTGCCCCAATTTAAACTTCTCCATATCTCTTACCGTTTACGAGATCCCAATGATGAGAGTCGAATTTAAAACACCCTGTATACACACACACACACACACACATTATATATATATATATATATATATATATATATATATATATATATATATATATATATATATATATATATATATATATATATATATATATATTTTAAATTCGTCATATTACAATACGTCTAGGCATTTTCAATACGACAGTCCTTAAAAATATCACAATATGACTGATAATTTTAGACGTATTGTAATAAGCCGGCCGCTTTGTGGTCCTATTGTTAAAATCAAGCTACATGCGATTATTTTGAAATCTGACCCTATAAAATCCGTGGTATTATAATACGTCTGGCGGCAGGTCAGACGAATTGAATATAGTACAAATATTACTAGAAAAAACTTTTTTTCCCTGAAAGGGGTGCATTTTCACCCCTATCTCCAATTTCACCCTCTAACTTAATAGCACTCAGCGGTTTTTTCATCTTAAAGGATCCTTTTAAAGATTCGTGCGATAAAAACCCTTAAACGTTTTAGTTCTTTTTTATATGACATAATCAATAGCCTACCTGTAGAACCTCAACGGTTTGAGACAGACTTAAACAGTTTACGTGTCCCTATCTTACTCTTAGCTTAGCTCTAGTACAAAGCTAAAAAATCTCGACTTTTAACTGTTAATACGCCTACTCCGAATTAATGAAAATATTTTAGATCGATAGAGCCAGACCAATTACTCCCGTAACAAGATTTTCAAAACAATTGCATTTTCATAAAATGTCCAACCTACAATCCAGCGTGGGATACCCTATATATAACTCGAACTTCTGGCCTTAAAACTAAAAAAAATAACAGAATAAGCACCCACATACTCAGTCTTGTTAGTTTTTGAAGGCTAAATTCAAGCAAAATTAAAAAGACTCTGTCTGTGGGGGCTATTCGGCTATTTTAGGGTCAGACCCAAGAAGAATTTTATTATTATAAGATTATGTTTATTATACTTTCTTATCTTTAAAAAACTTTTCTAGTTTGCTATAATAAATATCTTTGTGTACGAATATATTGTCAGAATCAGCACTACCACTCATTTAAATTTTAATTTTGCACAAATATTACTCAAAAATGAAACAGCTAACCAATACAACGATGGCAATTCGCCTTGCATGCTGTCAGTCGCATTATAATACGACGATTTTAAAACAATCGCGTGCGGCTTAATTTTAACAATAAGACTAAAAAGCGACAGGTATATTACAATACACCAAAAATCATATGTCATAGAATATATATATATATATATATATATATATATATATATATATATATATATATATATATATATATATATATATATATATATATATATTTTTTATATATATATATAATATATATATATATATATATATATATATATATATATATATATATATATATATATATTATTGTCCTACAATATAAAGTAAGCATTTCAAAAATGCACTTTTCCCCTGCATTATTCAAAAAATGCTGTTCAGTTGTTTTTCTGCTTTCACCCTTTTAGTAAAAAAAAAGGCTACAAGTTTTTTTAACCCACCTTGTAGCTTCAATAATACGAAGTTAGTAATAGTACCGATCTAATTAGATGGATGCTGTATGTATGTATGTACGTAGTCAACTTCTTTATTTGTTAAATTTAAAAGATTAAAAATCTTAAATCTTATTGTTAATCTCATAAATGTTTTATTAGTGCAAAAACAATAGGAAAAAAATATTTTTTAATAAATTCATTTATTTTTATTTTGCCATAAATTATAATCTGGAGGACGCGAAAGGTTTGTAAATAAAAATGCAAGTCCTTGTAACTTCTGACACAATGTAATAATTACATAATGTTAAAAGGCACTAGGACTCGACTCCGATAATTTCTGTTAAAAAGAAATTTATTCTAAATAATAAATTACATCACGATACAATATCACAGAAAAAGTTTCGTATAAATACAGCTATTTTTAAAAATATATTTTTTGTTTTTTTTTTTTCGTTACATCAATTTTAGTAATAAAATTATTGCACTAATGTAAAGGAAGGGGAAGGGGAGGCAGATTTATTTAAACAAAACTTTAATATAAAGTATACAAAGTTTAATATAATGAAGAGAAGTTGTAGATACCTTATGCCACGTAGGGCCTCTTTATGCGCCTGGAACATTTTAACATTGTTCATATTGGACTGCCAGTATTTAACGTATCCTGCATGATCCCCCGTCACCATCCAGCTGTCATTGTGACTCCATACCATGGTTCGAACTGGACTGTCATGAGCCTAGGTAAAATAAGTATTATTAACTTCAATATTAACCAGACTATTTCAGGGGATATAATGTAATAAAAAAAATATTTAATGCATCATTTAATAACCTTTACCAGTTGCTTTAATAATAAATTACGGTATTATAGACCAAAACCCATGTACATTTAATATCTCCGTTACATTGTCCCCACCTGAGCCCAAGCTTTAAGCGACCAGGACTTCAGGACTATTATAAACACATTTCTGTGTCCCAAAAATGCAAGCGTTCTGTTGCAAGCACATAAACATTAGGAAAAAGTAGGTCTGACGACACTAATCCGCTTATAAAGTGTAATTACAGCGGCCGACTGTTTCAGAACATATCTATTAGTTTGTCAAAGTGTTGGCTTCCTTATTTGTAATATGGGTAAATGATCTTCTTGCACTGTCTTTATTTTTATTATTCACATAACCTGTTAGTCATGATGACATTGAAAATTATTAATATTTTATACTTTATATATATATATATATATATATATATATATATATATATATATATATATATATATATATATATATATATATATATATAATATATATAATGTGTCCCAGGTTTAGCGAAATTTATACGTAAAAATGACAAAAATTTTGGGGTTAAAATTTGACCGTTTGGCATCCAGCCCTGTGATTAAAAAATAAATTTAGCATTTTTTTATTTTTAAATCAAGCATGCCTTGATACGAGGCTTTTTTTAAATTTTATGAGTAGTAAAGTAGCTAGGCAAGATATAAAAAAGTTTATAAGAAAAAGTTTTTAGAATGCAAAAATGCCCGAATACCAAAATTTCAAAACCCATAGGCCTACTTTGATTTTTACGTTTTGTTTCCCAAATTTAAATTTTTTTATTCATATATTAAAAAAGTAAATAATTTAAACGTAAAAATAAAAATAGGCCTATGGTTATAAATTCGGTATTCGGGCATAATTTTGCATTCTAAACAAGTTTTTTTTATAAACTTTTTTAAATCTTGCCTAAAATACTACTTTACCTACCCCATAAAATTTAAAAAATCTTGTATCAAGGCATGCTTGTTTTTTAAAAATAAAAATATCTAAATTTTATTTTTAATCAAGCAGGGCTGGATCCCAAAACGGCAAATTTCAACCCCAAAAATTTTTTGTCATTTTACGTATAAATTCGCTCATCCTGGGACACACTGTGTATATATATATATATATATATATATATATATATATATATATATATATATATATATATATATATATATATATAATATATATATATATATATATATATATATATATATATATATATATATATATATATATATATATATATGTATATATATATATATATATATATATATATATATATATATATATATATATATATATATATATATATATATAAAAGTGGAAGGGTAGTCTTACGACTAGTTGAATACAAAATTCTAAATTTTGGGATTCTCTAGGGTGAATAAAATTTTTTATAAACCGAGTTTGGAAATTATTTTTTTCCTTTTTAAATAAATATAAAAAAAAAATTTTTACAATCAAAAAATTAATCTACAAATACTAACTTGTACTATAAGTAACTATATAGGAAAACTTCCACTGTTTTACAACAACGCATTACCAGACATAAGAGCAATTGCAGACTCAATAAAAAAACATGTACCCTATCAGAACATGTCCTTATGACCAATCATAACATAGATTTTGCTAATGCAAAGGTACTTAATACAGAAAAAAACAAAAACAAAAGACAGTTTTTAGAAATGGTGGAGATTTTCCTGGATAGTTGTTGCATGAATAAAAGAAAAGATATTGACGATCTAAGCATAATTTTATTCTAGCCTATTACAAAACTTAAAACAAAACAAAAATTTAAATTTTAGAAAATTTTTTTTTTGGTATCCATCCTTATTTTTTTAAATTATTGTATAATAAAATATAAAGAAAGAAAAATCCTAAATAATTTTAAAAAATTTTCTGAAAAATTTTCCCAACATGCACACTTTATACTTTTTTTTCGACAATAATAACAAAAAAGAAAAAAAACCTACAAAGGAATTTTGTCCTGATAATACCACTACTGCTATTGATTTCGATATGTATTAACTTAACAGTATGTTTTTAAGATGTTCCCAGAAAACACCAGGATGTATAAATGTTAAAAAATTTAAATTCAAAAATTATGAGCACTAAGATGTAAAACAATAATTGATTATGTTTCTTATAAAGACTCTAGCCTTAAGAAAAATCACTTTTACGTAAGTTTTTTTGTTATATTTTGCTATATATTTTTTTTTCGTTTTAAAACAATAAGTTGCATTTGTAGATTAATTTTTTGATTGTAAAAAATTTTTTTTATATTGTAGCCTTGAAAAAGGAAAAATAAATTTCCCAAAGCTCGGCGTTTAGTAAAGAGTTTTACTTCAGCCCTAGACCGAATCCCAAGAATTTAGAATCTTTGTATATATATATATATATATATATAATATATATATATATATATATATATATATATATATATATATATATATATATATATATACAATCCTTAGAAAATAAAATATTGGAAATTAAAAATAAGCTTAAAGAAATTCTATCAACAGAAGACTTTCAAAATTATTTGAACAATATAACTAAAAAAAAAAGTACGAAACGTTTTTGCAAAAAATAAAACAAAAAATATAAATAAAATCAGTTCATTAATCTCTAAAACAAAAAATGGCTCTTATCAAAAACATTAATATAGAAAAAAATTGGCTGGAAAATCGACAGACGTAGAAATTCCTGACTATGCTGTTGATATACTTAGTTTGGGATCAATTTTGCTTCTCCAATCACAAACTTAAATGAACTTCCCATCCTGAAATTGTTTCATCCGTTGAGGTTTCAATTGACAACCTTAGTATTATTAAAAAAGACAATATTAAGAGCAAACTGTAGCAATATTCTTACAACATAGAAACAAAATTAAATTCTAAACGGTATAAAACAAAGCATGACAAAATTGACAAAGAACTTTGCATAAAAATTAACAAACAAAATCTTTTCTTAAAAAACATCCGAATTTAAAGATATTAAGGCCGGATAAATCAAATAAAACCGTCATTATGGAATCAGACGAATATGATAAAAAAATGGAACTACTGTTGAATGATCCCGGCACGTATAAAAAATAAACAGCGACCCAACTAACATTTTTGCAGAAAAAAAAACAACGATCTTATTAAACACTGGAAAACAAAAACTACATATCACCAAACAATGCAAAAAATCTAAAAAATTCACAACGCGCAAGCTCCAAAAATCTACAGGTTACCAAATTACACAAGGAGAACATTTCCAATGCGCCTATCGTATCTTGTATACAATCCCCACTAAGTAATCTATCCAAATTTCTTAAAAATATTCTAAAAAACATCATAAACAAAAGTAACACCTACATTAAAGACTCTTGGGATTGCAAAGAAAAAATAAACAATATTCATATGCCAAATGACCACATTCTTATATCTCTAGATGTGGTTTCACTGTATACAAACATACCAGTTGAACTTGCTCTTGAAATAATCAGGAAAGTGGAAGAAATTGAAAATTACACAGACATACCAATGGATGAATTTTTAAAAGCTATTGAATTAACTTTAAAATCAACATATTTTATGTACAAAAATAACTTTTATAAACAAGTAGAAGGATGTGCAATGGGCTCCTCTATATCTAGTGTCATAGCTCAGATGGTATTGGAAGGACCTCGAGGAAAAAGTGAATTGCCAAACTGGATTTTCGGCTTCCTTTCTTTTTTTTAGATATGTGGATGATTGCCCTTACAGCAGTTCTATAAATAAATGTGACTATATTCTTAACTGTTTTAACGCCTTTCACGAAAAAAACTTAAATTCACCATAGAGCTAGAAAACGACAGTAAAATAAACTTTCTGAATATGACCTTACACAACAAAAATAATAATATTAAAACAGGGAATGGTATACAAAAAGACCTGGTCTGTAGCCGATATATTAATTATTTTCACAGCATCCAATATCTCAAAGAAATCTGTGATTGTCGGCCTCGCCGACAGGCCTGTGCATAAACTGAGCAGCTTGGAATACCAACCTAAGGCTATTAATAAAGCTAAAGATATTCTCATCAAAAATAGCTACCCAAAAAAATTAATTAATATCATCTTTAATAACAGATTGCAAATAGCAAATAACCTAACCTAAATACAATAGACAAAAATCAATTAAATATTTATCCCTCCCATACGTTCAGGGACTCTCGGAGAGTTTACAAACAACCCTAAAAAGCAGCAGTATCGCCGTGTGTCATAAAAGCCACAATATTCTCAAAGAAAGTTCTTTAGCTCACTAAAAACTAAAACCCCTAAACACCAAAAACTCATACTATCTACCAAATTCCATGTAACGACTGCTAGTGTCTATATTGGCAAACAACACAATATCTCAAAAATCGATTAAATGGGCATAAATATGACAAGAAAAATAAAACAGCTTTAACTAAACGAAAATTAAGCCAAGCATACTTTTAATTATCAGGACACAAAAATTTTAAGAACGGAACCAAATCAGAAAAAAAAGAGAATTTCTAGAAATGCTTTTCATTAAAAAACATAAGAAAACTCTATAAATGATAAAACAGATATTAAAAACCTAAGCCAATATTACTACAACGTCATTAATTAATTTCAGTTTTATCGTATCATGCAAAATTATTTTCCCACTCTCCTTACGCACTCAAATAATATAATAACTTTTCTTAAAAAACCTATTTTCATATTTAATCTTCATAGCTAAATAAAAACAACAAATACTATTCTTTATATTTTTAAAAAACTGTTTTTAACATTAATTGTAAATTAAAAAATGTTTTGGACTCTTATCTTGTCTCAAGGATACGGAGAACTGCTTACTACCGTTTCAGTATAAATAAATATTTTTAATTGTGCATGTCCTGAAGATTTTTAAAATGTTTGTAGATGTATGTGTTTATAAGTGTTTTGAAGTTTATTATTAATGGACAGATTTCCTTCTAGGGTAAGCCAAAAACATAATTAGTGTGAGCCAAATTGTAAGATCATTTATGTAATACTAAAAAGAAAAAGTTATAATTATATATAAGTAACCACTGCCATATTAATTTTAGATGTATAACCATGATGAAGGGCTTTTGCCGAAACGGTTTATGAGAATTAAAACAATATGAAAAATTAAAAATAACCTTTTAATTTTCAAAATAAATGTGAACCAAAACTCCAAGAAAATAAATTAGGGTATATATATATATATATATATATATATATATATATATATATATATATATATATATATATATATATATATATATATATTTTAGTGAAAATTTTTTCTTAGAATTGGATCAAGGAGAAAAAAATGATCTTGTTTTGTGTAATAACTACATTTTAATTTAAATTTTGACGTTTCGGTAGACTTTAACCTTAAAGCTCAGAAGACAACAAGAGAATAAAAACCACTTGTTTCAGAGATTTAACGATACAAATACAATAACAACTTGGCTTTACCAAAGAAGGGTTCATGTCAGTGCATTTATCTGCCATGTTTCAAAAACATAAACAAACTGAACACTGCTACGGCAACACAATTACTATAAGAACAAATAACTGAAATATTTATAAGACAGACATGACATGTATGTGTATATGTTTATAAAGCTACTGAAGTCTTTCAATCTATCTGTTGATTGATTGATTGATTGATAAAGTAAATACACAAGTTGAGGTTTTGTCCTTACCTCGACACTGCAGCCTACAGGGCTTGTTGTATCTCTTGTGTATTTGTTTCAGTTAAAAAGGTTTGACACCTTCGACGGTGTAGTAGCCCTTTTACTGCTTCTTTTCTGGTCTCAGCCTCCTGGTGGTTAGTGTCCACCATGAGGTTTTGATTTGTTCTCAGTATGTAAGTGCAGGCACTCATATATGATGTGAGAGGCTTCTCTCTTCCTCTTCGTCACATAGTCTGCAAATGGGTTCTTCTCTATATGAATTACTTACAGAATTATTGCATATGTTTTCTTAGGTGCAGTGTCCGGTTATTAATCACTGTCACTATCCTAATCACAGTTCCTATTTAAGTTTAGTAGTTCACTTGTCAATGCTTTCGATGGTGAGTCCAGCATTGATTTACTGTGATTTTGCCTTGGAATGTGGTTCCAGTATGACTGATTGTTTGAATCCACCGAGTCATGTAGCCACGAACCGAGGCTTTTGGTATTCCAAAAACAGGTTCAGGACCCACAAACATTGCTGCGGAGCCTCGCCTGGCCAGGGAGTCTGCATTTTCATTGCCCTGTATTCCCTGTGTCCTGGCACCCAGGAAAGTGTAACTTTGTTGTGGTTAGCCAGGTTTAGGAGGCATTGCAGACAGTTCCAAACCAACCTTGAGTTGACTTGTTGGGATGCAACTTTTGGCCGCTTGACTATCAGAGAAGATAGTAATGTCCCTGCCCTTATATCTCCTCCTCAAGTTCTCTCGCAGACAAAGTTCAATGGCATATATTTCCGCCTGGAAAACAGTGGCATATTTCCCCAGGGAAGCATAAGCATTGAACCTGGGGTCATACCATGTATTCCTGCGCCGGCTCCATTGTCAGTTTTGGATCCATCGGTATACCAAACCAATTTCGAGACTGACCAGGAGATCGCTCACTACCGCCCCAGGTAAGCTGGGTTTTGTATGGTCTGTGTGTATTTATCCGTTTTGGCATTGTATCACTGCCCATCTCAAATATTGGGTTTGTGATACTGCTCGTTATTCTGGTGTGTCCTAGGGCAGGCCCAGAGCACCAGTTGCCGTTACATTTCAGCCTGTATGCCCCAATCCTCGCCTCCGCCTTAATAATTATACCAAGAGGGGGGAGGCTTAGTAGGGTTTCCATGGCTGCAGTTGGAGTGCTTCTAATAGCTCCCGTTATACAGAGACAAGCTAGTCGCTGGAGTTTGGATAACTCCAGCTCTGCTTTTCTCTGTTCTATTTTTGGCCACCAGATAGTTGAACCGTAGGTTATCATGGGTCTTACCACAGCAGTGTACAACCAGTGTACTATGCGTGGCTGAAATCCCCAATTCTTCCCCACAGCTCTTTGGTAGCCATTAGAGCCATTTTGCCCTTATTAATCACATTCTGCATATGTGGATTCCAGGTTAGCTTAGAATCCAGAGTTAATCCAAGGTACTTTACCTCCTGAACATAGCCGAGTGTGGTACCGAAGAAGTGAGGAGATTTTAAATCATCCAGCTTCCTTCGTCTAGTGAAGGGTATTAGCGCAGTTTTGCCAGGATTAACAGTAAGGTTTTCCTTGTTGCACCATCCCTCCACAATTCTCAGTGCCCTTTGCATAAGCTCCGAGGTTGTTTTGTTATGCTTCCCCACGACAAGTATAGTGATGTCATCCGCATACCCCTGGGTATAGAAGCCATTATTATTCAGTTCCACCAGGAGTTCGTCAACAACCATATCCCACAGTAGTGGGGATAGAACCCCTCCCTGTGGGCATCCTTTGACCACTAACACCTCCATTGTTTCGCTGAATAACGTTGCTTGCGCTCGTCTGCCAAGTAACATGTTGTTTATCCACCTACAAATGGTGTCGTTAACATTATGTCTGGCAAGAATCGCCATCTGTTGGAATTTTAGTTCTTTTTTTTATATTTTTTTGTTTTTTTTTTGTGTAGAATAATTCCTTGTTATCAATAATACACCTTTATGCATCACCGAAATGAAGTTTTATTTTTTGACTAATTAATTATATTATAATAAATTTTACTTAAACCTTTGGTATCTGATTTAGAGTTTACGCTTTTTGGATTTTTCTGAATTTCAATCATTTCGTATAGCTCCCTTTTTTTTGATGATTTTCCGTACGTAGGATTTTTACGTTTTCATAGTCGAAAGTATGGTTATTATTTGCCATATGATTGGACAAATGCCGTTCTATTTTTTTGTCATACTTGTGCCCATTTAACCGATTTTTTAAGAGTTGACTTGTTTGTCCAATGTATACGCCGTTACAATCATTGCATGGGATTTGATACACAATGTTACTCTTTTTTGTTTTGGGGATTTTTGCTTTTAAACTACTAAAATTGTTTTTTAAAAGATTAAATCCTTTATGCGCAACTTTAATGTTGTGTTTTTAAATGTATTATTAATTTTTTCTGACAGCCGGGAATGTAGGGTAGAGAAAGGTAGTTTTGCTTATTTACATTGGTCTTCGGTTGGCATTTATTATAGAACATATGAATGCGTTTTTTGAAAATTTTATTTATTAAGTCGTTTGGATAATTATTTAGTCTAAGGGCTTGTTTTGCTCTTTCTATAGATTTTCATGAAATTCCGGGCTGGATAATTTAATTGCTCGATCAGCGAGGCCAATAATTACCGATTTTTTGGGAAATGGGATGCTGTGAGTTAAAATTAAGGTATCTGGAAGACCAGGTTTCTTTTGTATACCATTCTGTCTTTAGAGAATTATTCTTATGGCGAATTGTTAAGTCTAGAAAACTGATTTTATTTTGTTGTTCTGTTTCTATTGTAAATTGAAGTTTATTATGGTATTTATTAAAATGGTTAAGTATATCTTGTGTCATGTGTTTTGGTACTGCTGTAATGCAGTCATCTACATATCAATAAAAAAATGGTATTTGGAAATTTAAATTAGATAATACTTTCTTCTAGTCTTCATCACGAGTTGTGCTATTACGCTGAAAACCCATGGCAAACCTCTATTTGTTTATAAAATGTATCATTGTTTGAAAATATGTAGAGTTTAATGTTAATCTAGGCTTCGAGAAATTCATTAAGGTTATCAGTGTACTTTCGAATCTTGTCCCATTTCTTTCTAAAAAAAAAGAAAGAAATGGGACAAGATTCGAAAGTACACTGATATACCCCTTAATGAATTTCTCGAAGCCGTAGAATTAACATTAAACTCTACATATTTTCAATACAATGATACATTTTATAAACAAATAGAGGGTTGTGCCATGGGGGCATCAATTTCTAGCGTAATAGCACAACTCGTGATGGAAGACCTAGAAGTAAAAGTATTATCTAATTTAAATTTCCAAATACCATTTTTTTATAGATATGTAGATGAGTAGAGGAAGATGATTATTTTACCATCCTCCGTCCTCCGGAGGAGCTTATCATCTTAATATCTCTGACGTAATTAAATATTTAGGAATCTTGTGTGACGCGTTATTTAGGGCGTGGCCAATACTATCTGTCAAATGTCAAATGTCACCTGTCATATGTCAAAAACCATGTGACTTGGAAAATGGCTGTTACGCGTAGGATACTTGTGCTAAGACCTAATATTGATTTGCGCAAACTCGAAAATTTTAAGTTATGCCGTTCGGGCGCTATCGGCTAAAATCGTTTTTTAACCCTGATGATGAGTCTAAGACGCGCGGTTTAAATTTTTTAAAATTAGCGAAACGTCGTACCTATCGAATAGCGAAAACCGCATGACGCCATCTTTAACCATAAAGGCGCTACAGCTGTTTAAAAATCGTCGAAATTCATCAATTAGCGATTAGGCCGGTAACCCTATAGTAAATTGATCATTGTGGGCTTCATGCTTTAACATTAGGCTTACACGTAGGTCTAATATGTTTATTTTAGCGACTTACACAGGTATTAAAATAATGGCGCCTGTCAGCTGTCAAATGCCACCTGTCAACTGTCATATTTCGCGAACCACGTGACTTAGAACCTGCATACGTGGATGAGATGTATCTTAGGGTCTTACGCAGACATTAAAATAATGGCGGTGATCAAATGTCACTTGTCAAATGTCTAACCTAACATGTGGGGAGGGGCCCCCCTGCGCTTAAACACCGGGCCCAGGGTGTAGACCTGGGGCTTAGGCGCGGGGTGAAGAGCCTTATTATTATTATATTAATCTTACAATTTTTGAATATTAAATAATAAAACACATTGTATATATTAAATTAATTTATTTAAACCACATATACAGGGTGAATCAAAAATAGGCTACATTTAATTTGCTACTAACATTACATAAAATTACAATACTACGTTCTACTAACTATACTTAACCTAAAATTACAATTATCTCTATGTAAGGAAAAATATATTTATTAAATCTTTCTTACAGATCCTATTAATGGTGAATATCTAACAAGTTTATCATGAATAATTAAACAGTAGGCACTGGTGTTAGCGGGAAAGTTTTCTTTTGTTTCAATCTCTAGTCTTACATCAATTATACCAGAATTTAATATTTCATTCTGTCTTGAACAATCAATTACAATTAGAGGCGCATACTTTTAAAGTTTTGGGAGTAAAAAGTGGTTCGTTTTCTTTCTCGTAGTAGCTCTCTTGAAATTCGGAATACATTTCATAAAGAGTAGCTATTAGTCCTCTTGAAATCTCCAAATTTAAATTATCATACGGATAAAATTCCGAATTTAAATAAAGCTTTACATTTGATACATTACAATGATCAAATAAGCTACTGTTTTTGTTGAATTTATCCTTTCGGGCTGTTTGAAAACCTAAAATTATCCATCTGGGTCTTTCCACCTGCACCGAAGTCTTTATATTCCAGGTAAGTTGTTTTCCAGTTGGAACTGATGGATGTTCTGTGAGTTCCCAGCTTCTAAAACCGATATCCAATTCGGTTCCATTTTCAATAAGTTTTAAAAGCTCTATCCGTTCAACATCAGATACTGTAATATGTGGTAGCCTCCAAACAATCTTATCAATAGTAACTACTACATTTTCTGCATCAGCCGTATTAATAATAGCATTAATGTCAGAAGGGCTTCTTACTAACACCAATTCGTGCTTAACATTTATGAGTATTTTTGAAAGTCTTCAGCAAATCCTAGTAGGGTTCTTAGCGGCACACAAACATTAAAACTTCCAGTGGTCGGGTCAACGTTATCGCAAGTAAATTCATCATCAATACTCCAACCAGCATTTTTATATTTATTTAATTCGTTAGCATTGTAAGAAATATATCCTTTCATGGTTGCTGCTATTCCAGGATATCTAATCGAGTCAATAACCTTTCCACCAATTTCAAGTCGAATTTCTTCAAAGAGGTGACCGAAAAAGTTGTTTACAAGTTTCGCTGTGTTTGAAACTGATCCATCAACTCCTTTTAAAAGTCTTCCTTCCAGATAAATATGGCTTGCCCAAGGTAGAGTGTATATATCGGTTTGCTGTACAGGTATTCGAATTTCGTCATTATTTTTAAAAGAGTTAGTGTACGGCAAATGACTATGTCTCTCAATTTTTGTAATAGAGTTATCAAAGTTTAGAGGATCCGTCACATTTAAAATACCCATTTTGAGAATTCTTTACAATTAGACCTAGAGATTCAAGAAACTTTTTATTTTCTGCTGTTAGGCTCTTTTTAGTTTTTAACAATTGTTCAAAATCAGCACTTTTCTTGGAGTTATATTTAATAACCATACTACGTCTGCTCTGTACAGCAGTTTGTAATATACTGATAAACCCGACACAAAACGTTTACCTATATAGATTTTCTTAAATGCATTCTTACAGTAATAATTTCTCCTCTAAAGTCAACCAATTCCCCGTCTTGATCGATCAGTTTCAATACAATGTTGTCTATAACTCTTGTAGATACCGGCATATAAATAACATTTCGAGGTATTTCTATTATTTTAAAACCAGCCGGTACTGATGGTGAAAATTCATGTATTGTATGAACAAGCTTATTATTGTGATAAGCCCCTGTAACAATATTACACTCGATTTTAATCACATTAATTTTTAAAATATTTACAGGGGTTTGAGATACATGTTTAATATTGGGCTGTAGCAAAATATTATGAAATCCTAACAACTTTCCAATAGAATTTTTCTTAGTAAAGTCAACTGTATGAGAACATTCAAGCTCACACTTGAGCGTATTTACATTGCCCTTTAGACTTAGGGTACAATTAAATTTCTTGTTGCTTTCATTTTTGTCACGAATTGCTTGCTGTAGATAATCATTTATTGCAGTTATTTCGTAAGATCCAGTGGGGATTTCCAAAGTAATATCACCAACATAAAATTTATTATTGGTTTTATCAATATTGGGAATAGCATTAAAAGTTTCTAAACTAATCAGACCAAGTTCATACTGGCTAGTTTCATCCCTCAGATCAAGAGGGGGAGTGTAATTAGCTTTTAAAATTGAACTGTTACCACTCAAACTAAAGGTATGCATGATGGCTCAGTTAAGACTAAAGATATATTCTGTATTTATATGTATTTATAAGACTTCAAATATAGACCTAGACCACCCTTGTAAGGCCCTAAATATAAACCGTTTCCAGTTTTCCCAAGAGCTATGGATTCCATTGTTTCGTTATGTCGCTGAGACTCCTTCAACTTGGCTGCAGCATTCCTAGCATTGTTCACTGCATTTATTATCCCCGCAGTTCCTCCGCTAAGAGCGCCAATTGCGCTTAAACCGGCAAAAAGTGGTACTAAAAATGGTAGAAAACCTCCGATTTTGGGGAGAGGTACAATGCCTGTAGGGTGAACTTTTTCCACACCAGTAAATGCTTTTAAAGCTACTTCAGCAGCTGCTGTGAGGTCCTCTGGTTTTTCAGCATACAGTGCATCCCTCGCTTTATGAAAAGCAGTCATACAAGGAATACCTTTGCCTCTTCGAGCAGTGGTTTTCTTGTTTGATTTCTTTTTAAACTTCTGCATGTCTGCACAGTACAAACTCTTTAGTAATACTAACTGTTATAAGATTATTAACTTAATATATATATATATATATATATATATATATTATATATTATATATTATATATACATATATATATAACTATCCTATACTAGTGTAGGCATTGTAAAATAACAGAATCATTACTAATAAATATTATAGCTAATTTAAGAAAAACAGATGCCTTGGCTATTATAAAATATAGTAATTTAGAAAAACAGGGCTGTTATTTGAAAATACAGGGCTGTTATTTGAAAAACAGGGCTGTTATTTAAAATACAGGGCTGTTATTTAATACAGGGCTGTTATTTAAAATACAGGGCTGTTATTTGAAAAACAGTGCTGTTATTTAAAATACAGGGCTGTTATTTGAAAATACAGGCTGTTATTTAAAATACAGGGCTGTTATTTGAAAAACAGGCTGTTATTTAAAATACAGGGCTGTTATTTGAAAATACAGGGCTGTTATTTAAAAACAGTGCTGTTATTTGAGGAGAGGGACTGTTGTTGGAAGAAAGGGACTGTTGCTGGGAAGAAATTATTAACACTTATACCTTAATAATTTAAAAGAAGGGTTCTGTAGCCATGGATTTGAACAAGCTTGATAAGGATGTTAAACGTAGAATAATTGAAGCTTCCAATAGTATTCGTAAAAAATATTTGGATTTAAAGAGGGAATTGGGTGAGCAAGCCGAGGTGCAATTTGAAGAATATCAGAACTCCAGTGATCAGCGACCAGAAAAGAAGCGGAGTTTGCAAGCAGATCCAAACATTCTTCAACTTCTTGACGAACATTCGCGCAATGTAAAAAAACTATATGATTCTCTTAAAGCTGGCCGCTATGAAAATGCTGTTACATTGGCGAATACGTATAGACCTTTGGCAAAACTAATATCCGAGTCGATGCAGTATGGTAAACAATCTACACCATTTACACCCAAGTCTGTAAAAAGACAACAAAGTGAACAATATTCTTCGACAGTAATAAAAAAACCACGATTTCCACTTAATTTTACTGACCCTGTTCAAAAACATGACGAGCTAGCTGCTCAAGAAGAGGAAGAATATAACGATAATTCAATTAATGTCGAGACACGAGAAGATAGTTCACCAATGGTTCAGGATATGAACGATGGTGAGGAAGCTGATTTAAACAGAACTATGTATGAACGTAACCCTGAAGAAAGTTACTTTGACGACGAGTTCAGAGTCGATCCTCAATATAACCCTGTTCAAATGGATAGTATTACGGAAGAATCCTTTAGGGAATATCTAGATCAGTATGACCCGCTACCGAGAAGAATATGTGAAAGGATTTATAACTGATACGGAAAACGAGTACGATCGGACATATTTAAAACATGATTTAGCCACCGATCATCTAACTTTTGGTGATTCTCGGCGAATTTAACGGACCGGATATTTATATTAAAGGAGAAAAATTTACTGGAACTCCCGGACTATATGAACTTTTATTTAAGACCAATCCATTAAAAAACAAATTGACCGCACTGGATGAGCGAGCATTCACAAAAATTATTTTGCTAACAAATGCAAACAAGAGAAATTTCGATGAAAAGGAACAACCTGCTGGAAATAGAGGTGTCAAATATATGCTAACAATTAAACCATTACTTGAACGTATAAAGGAAAATGCAAGAAAGCAGAGAGAACGTGACAAGCAATTGCGAATTACACGTGCACAACAGCCTCAGGGTTATGGCTTACCAATCGATAGTCAGTCTGGTTTCTTACCCGATTACAAAATATTTTCCAATAATAAAATTGACTACGTTTACTGGGATGATCCAAATGAGCTTGTGGATAGATTAAAATTGTTAATGGCAAGTAAGGTAGCTGGTAATAACTCTAATGAAAACGAGTTTATAAGTATTCTTGAAGAGTTAAGAGAAGCTGATATCATTGAATAAACTGATTAGACATAGTGATGCAGTATCATTAGCACGATGACTCTCGACAAATTCGGACGTAATTTAACACATCCCTATCATCTAGCAAAAAAGCTTAAAAGAGAAAATGATTTGAAAGATATTCCTGAAAGGACTTTGTATGGTTACATGAATATAATGTTGACTTGCGAAAAGGGTTCATCAAGGTATCTTTTTATAAATGGTTTAAAATTTGACTATTATATGTTTCCTATTAAGATTGGAATAATTGAATATGTTAACATTGACTCACCTGTAAAAACTTTTATTAACAAAAAGAATATACAGTACCAAGCGATTTACTGCAGCAAGAGTTAAAATTTGATGATAAAATTACGTTTTAGGAGATAAACTTAAATCACATACTAAAATATCTGTTGAGTTTGTAATTAAATATCCTATTTCATAGGTTTGGTATATAGATACATCTTTGTAATTTTAGGTTAAGTATAGCTAGTAGAACGTAGTATTGTAATTTTATGTAATGTTAGTAGCAAATTAAATGTAGCCTATTTTTGATTCACCCTGTATATGTGGTTTAAATAAATTAATTTAATATATACAATGTGTTTTATTATTTAATATTCAAAAATTGTAAGATTAATATAATAATAATAAGGCTCTTCACCCCGCGCCTAAGCCCCAGGTCTACACCCTGGGCCCGGTGTTTAAGCGCGGGGGCCCTCCCCACATGTTAGGTTAGACATTTGACAAGTGACATTTGATCACCGCCATTATTTTAATGTCTGCGTAAGACCCTAAGATACATCTCATCCACGTATGCAGGTTCTAAGTCACGTGGTTCGCGAAATATGACAGTTGACAGGTGGCATTTGACAGCTGACAGGCGCCATTATTTTAATACCTGTGTAAGTCGCTAAAATAAACATATTAGACCTACGTGTAAGCCTAATGTTAAAGCATGAAGCCCACAATGATCAATTTACTATAGGGTTACCGTCCTAATCGCTAATTGATGAATTTCGACGATTTTTAAACAGCTGTAGCGCCTTTATGGTTAAAGATGGCGTCATGCGGTTTTCGCTATTCGATAGGTACGACGTTTCGCTAATTTTAAAAAATTTAAACCGCGCGTCTTAGACTCATCATCAGGGTCAAATAACGATTTTAGCCGATAGCGCCCGAACGGCATAACCTAAAATTTCCGAGTTTGCGCAAATCAATATTAGGTCTTAGCACAAGTATCCTACGCGTAACGGCCATTTTCCAAGTCACGTGGTTTTTGACATATGACAGGTGGCAGGTGACATTTGACAGATAGTATTGGCCACGCCCTAAATAACGCGTCACACAAGATTCCTAAATATTTAATTACGTCAGAGATATTAAGATGATAAGCTCCTCCGGACGACGGAGGATGGTAAAAGAATCATCTTCCTCTACTTAGATGACTGCATTACAGCAGTACCAAAACACATGACACAAGATATACTTAACCATTTTAATAAATATCATAATAAACTTCAATTTACAATAGAAACAGAACAACAAAATAAAATCAGTTTTCTAGACTTAACAATTCACCATAAGAATAATTCTCTAAAGACAGAATGGTATACAAAAGAAACCTGGTCTTCCAGATACCTTAATTTTAACTCACAGCATCCCATTTCCCAAAAAAATCGGTAATTATTGGCCTCGCTGATCGAGCAATTAAATTATCCAGCCCGGAATTTCGCGAAAAATCTATAGAAAGAGCAAAACAAGCCCTTAGACTAAATAATTATCCAAACGACTTAATAAATAAAATTTTCAAAAAACGCATTCATATGTTCTATAATAAATGCCAACCGAAGACCAATGTAAATAAGCAAAACTACCTTTCTCTACCCTACATTCCCGGGCTGTCAGAAAAAATTAATAATACATTTAAAAAACACAACATTAAAGTTGCGCATAAAGGATTTAATCTTTTAAAAAACAATTTTAGTAGTTTAAAAGCAAAAATCCCCAAAACAAAAAAGAGTAACATTGTGTATCAAATCCCATGCAATGATTGTAACGGCGTATACATTGGACAAACAAGTCAACTCTTAAAAAATCGGTTAAATGGGCACAAGTATGACAAAAAAAATAGAACGGCATTTGTCCAATCATATGGCAAATAATAACCATACTTTCGACTATGAAAACGTAAAAATCCTACGTACGGAAAATCATCAAAAAAAAGGGAGCTATACGAAATGATTGAAATTCAGAAAAATCCAAAAAGCGTAAACTCTAAATCAGATACCAAAGGTTTAAGTAAAATTTATTATAATATAATTAATTAGTCAAAAAATAAAACTTGATTTCGGTGATGCATAAAGGTGTATTATTGATAACAAGGAATTATTCTACACAAAAAAAAACAAAAAATATAAAAAAAGAACTAAAATTCCAACAGATAGATTTGTATTGACTTCAGTAGCTTTATAAACATATACACATACATGTCATGTTCGTCTTATAAATATTTCAGTTATTTGTTCTTTATAGTAATTGTGTGCCGTAGCAGTGTCTGTTTGTTTATGTTTTTAAATATGTAGGATAATGCACTGACATGAACCCTTCTTTTGCAGGTAAGCCAAGTTGTTATTGTATTTGTATCGTTAAATTCTGAAACAAGCGGTTTTTATTCTCTTTTAGTTGTCTTTTCTGATGAAGGTTAAAGTCTACCGAAACGTCAAAATTTAAATTAAAATGTAGTTATCACACAAAACAAGATCATTTTTTTTCCCGGATCCAATTCCCAAGAAAAAATTTTCACTAAATATATATATATATATATATATATATATATATATATATATATATATATATATATATATATATATATATATATATATATATATATATATATATATATATATGTATTAACGTGCCGTGGGTGTCTAAAGTGTGGTAAGAGAGAGTTTATTTACACGAGACTAAAAAATTTGGAGTTTTGGGGAAAAAGAAAAAACTCCTGCGGACAGCAGGTCCACAGTCTGAACACTCTAGGGATAAAGAAACGAACAAAGTGGGAAGTTCGGGGCCTCTCAAGCGCGACTGCAAAAGGATGCATAAAAGTGGTACCACGTATTGGTCTGTTGGGAGCTGCCAAAGGAGGAATTATACTGGCCTTCAAAGCAAAAGCTGTGAAAATACCTATAAAGAAAGCTTTTCTGTAAGTGTGGGATCATTAATAAGACGAACAGCATTTTGTTGTAGGAGACGTCATTCCCCAGACGTAAGAACAATACTCTACAGAGGGTCTGATCTGGGATACATACAGAGTATACATATTAGAAGGAAAGAAATACTTTCTGTGTTTGTGCCAGTTAAGGTTATTTTCAAACGTAACACCCGCAATATTAAACGATTCTTTGTTCTGCAAAACTTGGCCGCTCATATGTAACGAATGCGCATTAGCAGGCTTTTTTCGGGATAGCGAACATGACTGGGTTTTGGAGGCATTAAACTAGACAAGATTTTTGGCGCCCCAATCCAAGATTACTTTAAGGTCTTATGAAAGCGATATTTGCATCGACCTGCGCTTGTTTTCCAAATCAGAATTACAAAGTGGCTTAAGATATTGAATATTTGAGTGAAGGTTACTATCGTCAGCAAAACTACGAATAGGATTGGTTGTAAAAGAGAAAAGATCGTTGATTTGTAGAAGAAACAGTTGGTGCCAGTACTGAGCCCTGGGGCACCCCAGCATTAATTTGGTAGAATCACCATCTACAATAGCTGATATACGTCGATTAGAAAGAAAAGTGAAAAGCCAAGAATAAAGCTTAGGTGGAAGACCGTAGGACGGTAAAAAAAAAAAAAATATATATATATATATATATATATATATATATATATATATATATATATATATATATATATATATATATATATATATATATATATATATATATATATATATTTAAAAAAGTTTATTATAAGGCCGATCATGCGAGACCTAATCAAAAGCTTTGAATATGTCAAAAGCAACAATTTGAGATTTACCAAGAAACTCAAGAGACTTGTTCCAGAGAGACAAGGAGAAGAAGATTAGCTGTGGTCCACACAGTCCATACAGTCTGTTGAGCAAACTTTTGTGCCTTTTTAAATACTTAAGATTTGGGAATTAATAAATGTATCCATTACTTTGCAAACAACAGAAAAAAGAGATATAGGTCTATAGTTAGAAAGGAGAGTTTTGCCTCCTTTCTTGGGGACAGGTTGCACGCGTGCAGCTTTCCAGCTCTCCGGACAATGCCCGTGCCATAAGAGATTCGAAAGAGGCGAGTTTAGATGGGTGCAAGCTCAGGAGCACATTTTTTTCAAGTTGATTGCTGGTATGCCATTAAGCCCAGACGATTTTTTGGTATTCTTCTTCTTCTTCTTTCCTGGGAGCCGTCTTGATTAACTACCAGGCAGCGCAGCCTCATGGGCTTTTGTGCCTAATCTCCCATTGTCTTTTATATCAATTCTCCCATTAGTCTTGTTCCTTCTACAAGTCTGTATAATCCCGAGACTGGTTGGTTGATATATTCCTGTGGGCTTTGGTATTAAGAGAAGAAAGGATACGCTTGATCTGTTTGACTTTAAAAATAATATCGGACATTTTATTAGAAACATGAACAACTGTTGGAAGAGAAAGATTAACGGATGATTGGCAGCAAATTGTTTGGCAAATAGTTCGGCTTTTCCTTTGAGGTAGAAACAATTTCATCTTCAGAGATTAGGGGTGGTCAAGACTGTGCAAAAGTTTTGACTAATGTTTTTGGCAAAGGACCAGAAAGATTTACTGCCATTCGAGCAATAGGGGACTTATCTTTTATCCGATTGTTTAAACGATCTTTGGCTTCCATGATAGTTTGAATAAACTAATTTTTTGCTTAGATGCTGACCTGTCGAATTTCTGGAAAAGAGTTTCAAGAAACTTTTTGTGGGCTTGGATTTTTGAAAGTCTGGCTTTGTCACAGGATTAAGAAAACCACTGTTTGTCATTTGAAGTTCTTTGTGGTATGAGGAATATAGGTCTCAATGCCCAGTTGAATTGTTTCAGTAAGCTATTTGCAAATTTCGGAGGGATCGTGAGGGGAAAAGCAGGAAGGATGCCAAGGGTAGGGGCAAGAAATCTCTCAGACCATCCCAGTCGGCCGAGTTTTAGTGCCAGACAGTGCGTGGAGGTGTACATCCAGTTGCCTCCGATTGTATGGAGGTATGATTCAGTGACCAAGCCATGATCTGAGGGGAGCAGTTACTGATGCTTGGTAGAGTTCAGGGTTAGAAGTAAAAAGAGAGATCCAGGGATAAGAATTATGGCTGGGAACCCTAGGGAAGTAGGTAGGTTCCATAATTAGATTGGTGAGCGAGTAACGGATTGTTTTCCCAACAGACTTTAAATTTTTGCAAGCAGCCCATACTTTGAAACATCATAGGACAGTTTTTCAAAATTAGTCATCATGCCTATTTCTGGATGCAATTTAAGTTGTTTTGAGCTTTCTTCAGTGGGGTTCCCTGTAAACAACCTGTTCTTCTGATACCTAATGATGTGTTGTTTGGACCAAACATGGTCAGCGATTCTTAATTTTGATATTTCGTCCCTCTGTGTTTGTTTATTATTTTCTGTAATTGTTACATTCACATGGTACCTGGCAGATATACTCTTTGTCCTGTATTACTCTCCAGGTACCACGTAAATGTGGGAGTCATACACTAAAAAAATAAAACGTCCTTTAAATGTAAGAATTACAATCCAAGTTTTGAAACAACTCAGTGCTGGCATACTGGGTGAATAGCTTCCTGATTGACTGCACCTTAATTTATCACGGGTGAACGCTTTAGGGGGCGTCCATTAGTTATGAGGGGCGATTTTCGCGATTGTTCAACCCTCGCCTTTCACCTAGGTGAGATTTGGTTTAACAACCATCCCCTTTTTTTTATCTTGGGACAGTCCACGAAGGCTGATGCCTAAGTACTAACGTAGTCTCACGTGATATTTTTTAAATTACGTATTTTTAGAGTAAATACGTTATGCTTGATTGCGTTAAATTTATGTAAAAAAAAACACAATTTGTTTAATTATTTTTATTGTAATTTATGGATACCCCTGGATAAGGGGCCATCAATAAATTACCTCCCTGGATTGTGACAAGGGGTATAGGGGGATCATCAACTTTATGACATCACATGTAAAAATACAAATTATTAAAACCCAAAACTTAAATGTAAACGAAAAACTTAAGAATTTCACACTCTTTCTATATGCTTAATAATTATTCGTTAATTAGTTTTTTTATTTTGTAAATTACTTAAATTATCTGATTTGCTCTGGCATTTTTTTCGGAGAGTTGGAAAGCTGTCTCCAAGAAAGGATGCAACACTCTTCCTTCAAACTATAGACCTATATCTCTTCTTTTGTTGTTTGCAAAGTTATGGGAAAATTAATTAATTCCCAAATCTTGAAGTATTTGGAATAACACAAAATTTTACATGACAGACAGTATGGATTCCGTCCACAGAAGATCCACAGCTTATCTTCTTTCCTTTTTCTCCGGGGGGAGGTGTTAAAAAAACATAAAATTCGTGTGACATAATTTATTGATGGTCCCCAAGACTTAATTAAAACTACTAAGAACGAAGTCTAGAATCACTGTGAGAAAATATTGTGTAAAATTAGCTTGTCTAAGATAAGCTATATTTTAGTCAGAGTTTAAAGAATATATAATATATGTATAAGTTATTTCACTTCTTTCGGAAGCCCTGATGTTCGGACATCAAAAGGAGCGCCAACAGACTTGCAATCCGTCGTGAATCTCCCGCGTTACGAGGGATTTATAGAAATAGATTGTTTCTATCTTTCGAATATTTACTTGGAACATGTTTTTAAAAAATATAACAGGTATTTAAAAAATATTTATCAGGTATGTGGAATGAATAAATATTTTTATATAAATATTTTGCAAATGGTATTATGTTCGGACATTAAAAAGAGACCTCACACGCCCAGTTCGTCGTGAATCTCCCCGTTATTAGGAACATATAGAAGTTGTTTGTTCTGCCTTTAAAAGATTTACATACCACGGGTTTTCAAAAATATAAGAGTATGTATTACATTATCTAAAAAATATGTATGTGAAGCCATATGGAATGGATGAATATTTTTATAGAAATAATATTTTGCAAATGTATTATTTTTAGTGAAGTTTGGTTAATAAGTACATGGATTGAAGTTATCAAGTTTTTTAAAGATCTATTAAAGAATAAAACATTTAAATATTTGATTTTCCACATATTATATTGTGGCAGCATAAAAAGAACTATACGCCTGTCACTAGTATAATGGGGGATTTCGCAGCAAGAAGTCCTCCTACTACATAAATTTTTAATGATGTGTCGGAAAATTAAAGTATTTGGTATCAACAACTGAATCTATACATGAAAGCAAGTGGAGTCACTAAGAAAGATGATGATACAAAGATAGCTATTTTATTAAATCTAATTGGGCATGAAGGTATTCGTATTTATAACACATTTGATTAAAATGAAGATGAAGAGAAGAAAAAGCTTGAGGTAGTTATTAAAAAATTTAATTTATTTTGTAACCCAATGAAAAATTTGGTTCTTTTACATTTTAAATTTTTTAGTAGAGTTCTAAGATCTACAGAAACGTTTAACGAATTTTTGACAGATATGAAAACTTTAATTTCAAATTGTAAATTTAAGGATAGATATACTCTTCTTCGAGATAGGATTGTTCTTGCTATATTTGAAAAAAAAACTTAAGCAATTTTTACAAAAACCAGATTTAACTTTTTGGAGATTATTAATATTTGTAGAAGCATAGAAACTAGCGTAAATACCCAAAAAATATTACATAACTCTTCAATAAATGATTCTTTAGTTAATGTGGTTTCTAGAAAGGTTTTTAGCGGCTTATAAAAAAAATAATCAAAATAAATACCCAAATAAAAATTTCAATTACAGAAATTAGGAAAAAATCGTTGCAAAAATTGAGGCCTTTTCACGTGCCAGCTTATTATAGGATATGTAATAATTGTAGTGCAAAGATTTTGCAAATAATAATCAAATACAAGTTAGAGTGGTATAGTCTGTCTCAAAGTATACCGTGTTAGCTCTTGCCTTCATTTATGGATTATACCTGCCGACAGCAATAAAACTGCGGATCGGTAGGTATTAAAGGACAGAACATTAGGGACGGACTTTAATAATATAAAGATTTATAATTTGTTGTTTATTTAGGTAAGTATAATCTTAAACTTACATTAAGAAATTAAATATATGCAAAGTTTTAATAAATTTATAACTGCATTATCTATACGTAATTACATTTTTAATCTAAATAACTAAATCTAATTCTGTTTCACTATCAGAGTCATCATTGAGATTAATTTCAATAGGATTTATGTTGTTTTGGATAGAAATGTAAGAGTCCTCAATTTTTATAATGGGCTGTAGTGAATTTTTCCAGCTCTCAACTGGTATGTTAGTAATTACATTTTTATCAAATTTATAACTCTGGGACTTAAAGTAGGTGTAACATTTTCTGCTCTGATCTTTAATTTTACTTGGTTCCACAAATGCTCTATGGGGTTAAACATACAGTGATACGGAGGAAGCCGTAAGACAGTATGCCCAGCCTGTTCAGCCAAATTATCACATACATATTGTTTTTTAATTGCATATGAATTTAGGACTTCCAAAAGATGCGTTTTTGGTAACTCAATTCAAAATAAATATCATTTTCTAACAAATATTCAAATATTCCTGGATTTCAGTTTTTGAACTTGGTGAAGCTGGTGCTTTGTGTAGCAGAGGCTGTGGTAGCTTGCGTTATCCATGACAATAAAATTGTTGTTTGGAAGTTTTTTCAAAAGATAATTTTGAAACCAGTTTTCAAAAGTTCTGCACTTGTATCCTCATGATAACCCAAGCTAGAATCCTTAATATTCTTTGCAGACAACAGCAAGCAGTTTGGGACAAATCCGTCTTCTGAACCAGCGAAGCGTGTATTATGGTAATGCGTTTTCCTTTATTTGAAGGTGCTTTCGTCTGACAGTTTTGACTGGAATCAACCCATCCTTTGGATACTGTGTCGTGTGTATCGAACCATGTTTCATCAAGGTAAATTATGGATCTGTTTTCTAACCTGTCTTTTAATTTCTTGAAGGTAATTAAATCTCCAAGTGCATAATCTGTGCGATTCCATTACTACTTGACTTTTGTCTATTTTGCAGTATTTAAATCCCATTTTCAAACAACTCTATGGAGGTGGCACGGCTAATATTTATATTGGTTTCGTCTTCTTCTAGTTTCTTTTTCAGTTTATCCAAGGTAGGAATAACTCCGCTTTCATAAAGACAATATATTTTCCTTCTTATTAGGTCCTAATCACTACTGTCTATACGGTGAGATTGAAAATCACTACGTTTTTTTCTTTTGTTCAATTCTTCACTAATAATAATATCCTTATCGATGATATTGAAGTTTTTGTAAGTAGACAGGTTTCTTTTAAAGCTTCTTGTTAAATTAGACCTCTACTGATTAAAGTTTCATACACATTTTCACAACCTGTTTTGCATCTAATGACAAAAGATTTCGACGCGATATAGTTATATTCTCGTAAAACAACTTTTCGAAACGCACAGTAAAAACGGTTATTCAACACTGCCACTAAAATATTAGCCAAAATATTTATATGCCTAATGGTTAATACTTAAGAAATACCTGGCCCACCCCTGCCCTTATAAACAAATGGGTTTACCCAATAACAATAGGTAATAAAATCGTTAAAGGTTTATTGGGGTATGGTCCGTCAAAAGCCATAACGATATACTTTGAGACAGACTATAAATGTAGAAGAATGTGCAGTTATAAGTAATCTAAATGACATGTATAGTTGGATCATTTTTAAAATGAAAATTCGGCGCCCTTTGAAAAAAAAATTAACCTAAAAAGTAGCAAAAAAGATTAGGTTTGAACTGCGGCTGCCTTTGCTTTTAAAATGTGCCGCTTCCCGCACGTGTCTTTAATAATAGATAATATAAAAAGCAAAGGCGACCCGACAATAAAATTTAAACCTTTTTGCTACTTTTTATGACTTTTTTCTTTCAAAGGGCACCGAATTTTCATTTTAAAAATGATCCAACTATATGTATGGTCAATTTTTGATCAAAATGTGAATGTCATAGAATGGAATGAAGTAATAAATATTAACGTGACAGATATAAGATTAAAAGTCGATACTGGGAGTGAAGTCAATATTTTAAACATTTGTGACTTGAAAAAAATAAATTATTCCAGTCAATTACAAATTACCCCAGTTTCACTTACTTCTTATTCCAGTCATAAAATCCTGTCATTGACTCAATCAATTTCCATGTAAATATTATGAATTAAAGAAATTACTTTTAAGTAGTTAATTTAGACTATACTCAAATCAATTTTAAGTTTATCTTTACAAATTATAAAAAACGAAAAATTATTTTAAAAAACTTACATTATAAACAGTCAATAAATAATATTTTATTGAAGTTTAATAATGTTTTTTACTGGACATGGAACGGTTAAAACTGTAGGAAGTCTGGTTCATGCATTTTTTAAAAAATGCCTTCTGGGACGAAAAATGCATTTTTCCCTGCACTGTCGAACTCGATTCTGGCATAAATTACCCAGGTGTGCTCAGGGGTGGCTCTGTGGGGGTGTCCGGGGGTGAATTGGGGGAGAAATGGCAGCATGCATGAAAATCGCTCCAAACTCGTTACTCGGGGGTTTTCGGGGCTGTCGAACTCTGGATTCTGGCATTAGAATTACCCGGGTGTGCTCAGGGGTTCCCATGTGGGGTTGTCTGGGGGGAGGATTGCAGCGTCCATGAAAATATAAATAATAATATATTTTTTTTGTTTTTGGGCAAACCTGGCCCCGGAATCAAAGAAAAGGGAACCCCAATGGGTAAACTTCCGTTTTCCCCTCCAATTGCCAAAAAAATTGAACGGGCCTCTGGGCTCAGGGCGCCTTCCAAAGTAAATAGCCTTACGCCTGTGCAGGAGCACCGCAGGTGCCACCTTTCCCATTTTAAGATTTTAGGAAGCCGGAACGAAAAAGAAATAAAAACGGGAGGGAGCAGAGGAGGGATTCAGGTTTCTTGGCGGAACCCAACAAACATCTCATCAAAGGTCTTGACGGACCACCACAAAATTGTCAAGGGGGTCATTACGGACCCTGTGAAAAAATCTGTGAGCAACCAAGGACAAGGAAAATTTTAATGCGGGGGCAAAAACAGGCCCCATATCCAAACAAAAAACTCTCGGTGCAGAAAGAAAACTGACGAAGGAGAGAAAAAGGACTGGGAAATGGACTTCCAGCCCTACAAAAAGAAAAGGGCACGAAGAACTTCGGGACGGGTCAAGCCCCAAAATCTCCAAAAACCCAGGAAGGCACCCAGACTTGGACCTTACAGTGAGATTGTTGGGACTCAGGATGGCAGTCATTGACAAGCGGCATCCGATGTAACCATGGGTCAGGGCAGGAATCTGTCCAAGAAAATTGGTGAACAGGATAGACACACTCCCGGAAGTGGTAACCCCATCCAATTCACAGATGTACCTTCAGTGGAGGGTCCTATGGATGACCTGCCTAAAAGGCAATCAAAAGGTGTCTAAAACCACAGTCCAACCCTGGAAGGGCGGTTTGACAGTTGTCGAATGCAAGGATCCCCGAAAGGCCAAAAGTCCTTGTTTCATTCGGGGCAAGAGGAACCAGAAGAAGCGGTAAGACCCGCCTGGGGGGCAAACCCCTAGGGGCAGCTTCTTCGAGAAAAATAGAAAAGGAGGGGCCTTTTCATTGACGGGGCCCATACCAGGCCTTTGGAAGAAACCAATTCCAACAATACAAAATACGGGAAAGGTAAGAGGTTTAGGGGACGTGGGTGGAGAACATAGTAGAACATCCGACGTCCCCCGAATGCATAATACTTAAAAAGAAATCAAGATCTCCACTAAATGATTTATGTTTTAGAGACCTGGTAGCCATTCAAATTGGTCGGGGATAGAACCATGTCAAGGATTTTTTCGGATCCATACCCCTATGACGATCCTGACCCCCAAAAGGGGATGGAAGACCTGGTGAGAAGCTGCAGAGGAAATGGATCGCAGCTCATCCTAGGATGCGATGAAATGCACCCATCACCTGGGTAAGCACAGATACAAACCCTCGAGGTGAGTCTTTATTACAATTTATTAGGGCAAACAATTTGGACGATTAAATGTAGGCAATAAACCAACTTTGTAAATACCAGACGAAAGAGTACTAGATATAACACTAGCTACAACTTACGTTAGAAGCAATGTTATTAACTGACATGTATCTGAGGAGGTAAGTTGCTCAGATCACAGACACATAAACTTCACAATAAGGGAACATGAACCATAGAAAAAACATATCGCAACCCTCGGAAAACCGGCTGGGAAGCCTTTAGGGCAGACCTAGAATCTACCCTGAGAGGGACAAAGCGAAAAATAAACAATACACAAACACACGACCTAGATATAATGACGGATCAAATACAGGACGCCATTATTTCTGCGTACAATGAGAACTGCCGCTGCGCTGGTGATGAAAGTACTCAGAAATGTGCTCTAATGGAACGAGGAACTCACCAAACTGAAAAAGAGGGCAACCGAACAAGAAGGCCTTACCAAATACAATAAGGCAATGAGGAAAGCTAAAAGAGATTCATGGAGAAGGCACTGTGAGAAAATCGAAGCACCTCATAAGGCAGCCAGACTCCATAACATTCTTTTGAAAAGAACCTCAACCACAAATATTTAATTTAAAGGTAGCATTCACCCCAAACCTGGGAAAACCGGACAGGATGGAGCAAAATCTTTAAAACCAATAAAACTGATGTCGCTCGTGCTAACGACCCAAAGAAGTTGCTTAATAGGCGCATCGGGAGAACGCACTTCAAAACAGACTCTACACACGGACATACATGCATACACAGCAGGTAAGTCCACAGAAACAACTTTACGAACTTGTGAAAAAGGCCGAATATGCTCTCAAATACAAGGAGGTACTAATGTGTGCCTTCCTAGATATATAAGAAGCGTTTGACAAACGTCCCTTATGTCTATCTCAAACGCGTGAGGCGCAGAGGGATCGATGCAACAAGGTGCAGGTGGATAGACTGCATGCTTAAGAGCAGATCAGTATATACCAATTCTTGAAGAAACTCTTGTAGCTCGGATTGAGGAGGATGTCCCAAGGAAGTTTTGTCCCCACTGCTATGGAACCCTGTCATGGATGACCTACTAAATGTCCTTTAACTGGAAGAGCACCAAACATTAGGATACGCAGACGATCTCGTCCTTATGGCCCAAGGAAAATTTAACAACCCTGTTAGGGATAAAATGCAACAGGCCCTAAACGCAGTCACAGATGGACGAAAAGGAGGACTTAACATAAACCCCTCCAAATCAGCCATTGTTTGCCTTTACCAAAAGAAAAATCTAGAGAGCTTAGGACCCTGAACCTATGAGGTGAAACAATCAAGATTGTGGGAGAGGTAAAATATTTGCGTGTCATCCTAGGCATAAAACTTACCTGGAACCAAACATCTTCAGGAAGCAAAAAAGAAAGCGGAGACGACTCTTATGTTAATCAGACATGCTCATGGGAAAACATGGGGCCTTAAACCAAAAATGGTTTATTGGTTATACACCATGGTGGTAAGGCCTATAATAACATACGCAACACTGGTTTGGTGGACAAAAATGCGACAAAGAACTGCTGTTACAGAACTGGGCAAGGTACAGAGACTTGCTTGCTTAGCTATAGCAGGAGCATTAAACAACCCCAACATCAGCCATGAGTGTCTCTTAGACTTTCACCGCTTAGCTTTATAGTGATGGAACAGGCAAGAGTGAGCTGCTTCCGACGCAACAAAAACCAAGTGGTGTCTACGCTAGTTTGGGACATAATAACATAAAAGTCAGGTTCTTCCTGGTTCATCTTGAATAAGAGAACAGGCCAGATGATTCCCCAATACTCATTCAACAAAAACTTCGAGATCAAGTAAGTGGCAGCAACTCTATCTCCCGGCAGCATATTTGTAAGCAGAAGACGCGTCCGGCAAAAGACGCAAGCCAAGTAAAGTGGTATATAGCTGACGAGTCGCGCAAAACAGCTTGGTAAACGGCAGACACTCGAGGTAGAAAACTGTGGGAATAAAGCGCATATAGCAGATGAGTGAGATGGATTTTTTGCCTTAAGCGTCTGTTATTTACTGAATAAAGGTCCTTAGGGCTCTTTACTTTTGTATAAATATGCAGGAATGTTCCATTAAAATAACACAGTAACATTGATTTGTTCTTTTTTGAGATGCCCTGTATAACATTTTCTTGATTTGTAAAAAAATATTTTATTGGTATCTTTAATTTAGTAAAAAATTAGGTTCAGAAGAAAAAAGTTACAGGGGTGGTTAAAATCTCTTTTTGTTGAGCAAATAAACCTACATTTATTATTGCAAACGGGAATATATGTGCACAAGAGTAAAAAACAATAAATTGAATATAAAAATCACGTACATAATTTTTAAATATAATCTACTTTATTGCTTAATATGTATGTGTTATTGCAGACGAAAGTGCATGCCAATTTTTATCACTTTTAAAATTTATTAGGCCTAGTGCAATATTTTTTAATGCACTGTAAGAATAAGGAGTTTTGTCTCTTTTTAATACCGATGTTGTGTATTGGTATATTTTTGCCCCTACGGCGACATTTAACACCTACTATTTCCGGCAGCCCCCTTATATTTGAAAGCTGTGTGAAGACCAGACAAAAAAGAAGTTTTGGAACAAGCATGTTTTTTTATATTATTTAAATAGGCTTCCACAGTTGGACAAAAATTTTCAAGGTCTTCATCAACGTTTTTCATAATAAAATTGTAGTGCTCCGTCCACTTTTCTTTCACTATCATTGCTATCCTTAACATTTACTCCAGATTCCAATAATTTTGGCTCTTCTAAGATGATATCTCTCTTACAGTTTTCTAATCCAACACTTTCATCGTCTTTTTCTTGTAGTTATTTTCTTTGGCACTTTTATATTCGTAATTACTTGGTAATTCACGCATTTTTATCTTATATTCAAAGCTAAAACCGTGAAAAAGCCGACATATCATGCAGACAACTGACGCCTTATCTGAATATAAAAATAAAAATTCCTATGCTACACTTCCTCCAGTTAATACCAGACGTATCAGGAGGACTCTGGCGGACGCATCTGCTAAATATTAACATTCTTCGGGCATGCCGAAATTTACCGAAGGGATAACGCGTCTCCTATTTACAAATATGCTCCCCGGCATGGTTGGAGACATCATCTGGTATACGAATGGTTCCAAAACCGAGCACGGAACTGGAGCGGGCGTGTACAGTGAAATGAGGAATTAACAATTCTCCATTCCACTAGGAACACACAGTTCTGTATTTCAAACAAAAATATATGCTTTACTGCACTGTGCGAAAGAAGAGGTTTAGGGGAGGGCTTATAACAACAAGCGGATCTGCATAATAACAGACAGCCAGACGTCACTAGAGGTACTAGTAAACCCCAAGGTAACGTCCAGCTGACATGGAAGGGCCCAAAAAGAAAGTCCTAGGAGAAGGCAACAGGGTAACTGTCCCGTGGGCACCGGGAATAGAAGGCAAAGAAAAAGCGGATCAGCTAGCGAGACATGGATCATCCATACCGTATTTTGGAAAAGAACCTGCCTGCCCTGGAGTACCAAAATCACAGCACGAGGGCAACCGAAAATATGCCCACAGAAATATATTAACTAACCAGTCTCGGGGTATACAGACTTGTAGGAGGAACAAGACTAAGGGGAGGATTGCGCTGCCTCCGTGTGAATCAAGACGGCTCCCAGAAGGAAGAAGAATGTTGCCGCCCTACCACCCAATCTTTGTAAAAGTTTTTTTTCTACTAGAAGCGTTCCCTAAGATTTAATAAGAGATTTGTAAACAGATTATGAATGATGCCTACACTTTCCGTTTTGTCCTTATTATAGGTACACTTGCCGTGAAAATTTCCATTACGTCTATTTAAAAACCTGTCAACTAAATTTCTTTTTGTTATTGTTGCCCACAAATGTTATACATTTAAAGAGAGTTTTAAATAATAGTATTTGTAGGAGTGATCAAAATCGTTTTCCATTATATAATCTAAGTCTGTAAGACTAGCCTGCAAAATTGTTACTAAATAAAACGAAAGACCATTCGTAACATTTATTATATGACTTACCTGCAAAATTGTTTCAAAATTAAAAGTGAGGCCATTCCATAATGTAAATTCTCCAGAACTTGCTCCTGTTACCAGACGCCGACCCTCAGGAGTCCAAGCCATGCAAAATATAGGACATCTCATTTTATTTGTAGCTGTTTTAACAAATCGAGTAGTCACACAATTTATAGGATTATCAGGATATGAAGGGGGAGGCATAAGGTCTGGATAGTACATAGCGTCAGGTTGTAAAGCACGACGATCTCTGTAGTCTCTTTGCCATATTCTATTCTGGAAAAGATAAAAGCAAACAGTAAAGATATGCTTGTTTTTTGAAAGAACTCTGGTAAGATTCTACTAAAACCATAGATAACCTAACTTTAGATATGTAATCGCTTATCGCATTTATGGCAAGTTTACGCTAGCGCGCACTAAACAAACGATAAAGTTAACCAGCATGCATATTTGAAATAGAAGTCCAGTGCTGGGCTTAGAAATTTCTATAAATCATTGATTAATTTATATAAATGAAATATATTTTTAGTCGAGGAAAGGAAGTAAGACACGAGGGATTTTTTATGCAGTAAGATGGATTTGAATGCGGTTTTTTGCATTCGATTCGTATGAACGTCTACAAACTTTGTGAACAAATTCAATTAATGGGAAATGAAAAACTGCATTGGTGCATTAAAAAAATGCATTTTTGAAATGCATTTTAAAGTTTGCAAATATAAAAAAATTATAACTAGGTAAATAATGATGAAAATAAACCCGAATTTGTTACTCGGGGGTTTTCGAAACGCAGAACACAAATATGATATTGGCAAGGACCTACGAAGTACCTGTTGCGCGCTAAGATGGGGTAAACGTCGTCTTTTGGAGCTTTACGACAATACCTCCTAATATCAGGCTGATATTAAGAGGATATTATCAGCCCAATTTTGTTACTCGAGGGTTTTTAAGGTCGCTGAACACTAGGGTTCATTCCCGGGAATTCTCGGCTCGAGAATTCCCGGGAAATCGTTGGGCTTTGTTCCCGGGAAATCAAGCTCGAGAAAACTCGAGAACTCGAGAAATCATATTTGAGTCTATGAAATTATAAAATAAAACTATTTGCGTTTGCCCTTTGTACTAAACGCGCGGCGGCGGGGCGGCACGGGCCAAAGCGCAGTGGTACCCTTTGATCTCGCTGATCGCGCGCGGGACGCGCTCTGGCGGCGTCGTTTTATACATAATACAATACAGTAGGTAATACACCAGTAATGTCAACCTAGGAAATTATTCCCTAGTTCTAGGGATTTTTTCCTACAATAGGGAAAAGGGAATTTTATCTAATATCTAGGGAATTTTCAACTTTGGATTGTTTTCAGTTCAATTTATAGAATTTCAGTCAATTTATCAATTTTAATATTAAATGGACTACTAATGACAAGTACCTATTAAATCCTTATACCCTGGGTTATGGTTTGACCATTGTATCTTTTCAAAAATTGCTTCTTGTTCGCTCATTAATCTAATACGGGTTAATTCGTGGTATCGGGTTTCGGGAATTACAGATCAACTGCTACTTAGCATCTCTCTGCATGTTGTTGCCCTTTCGTATTTCTGGTTGTCCCACAAAATACTAAGGGAAAAGAAAGTCAAGTTCGTGTATTTGTTGCCCCACAGTAATGCCGAGACTGAGCGAGTATTTTCAGTCGTAACCGACGTTAAAAATAAAAAGTGAAATTAATTATCCAGTGAGGCATTAAATGCAGTGTGTTTAATTAATTCGTCTTTCTAGTGAAAACTGCTGCCAAAATTATTCATTAAATGAAAAGCATTTAAGTCTTATGAAAAAGGAAAACCTTTATAAAAAAAGATTGATTTTAAGAATTTTTAGAATTGTTCTTTTTGTTTAGAAACTTTTATTTTTGTTAATTCATTTTGCTATCTATGTCCATTGTTACCATGAGATTTTATTTTTATGTATTTTTTAACTTTTCTGACAATAAAGTCATTTCGTTAATTATTTTTCTATTTAATTTTGATCTAGGGAATTCAAGGGATTTTTTTACAGAAAAATTGGGAATTTTCAGCGAGCTTGGTTGGCAACACTGTAATACACACACGTTCATTAGTGTTTCGACTCTAGCTGAGTTCAGACGGTTTACAAAGTGTAGTACACGCAATTTGTAAATTTCTCGACAACCCGAGAAGATCCGAGAAATTGATAAGCTCGAGAAATCATGAACCCTACTGAACACGAATATAACAACAACATTATATTCGTGTTCAGCGACCTCGAAAACCCCCCCGAGTTACAAAATTGGGCTGATATTAGGAGTAATTGTTGTAAAACTTCAGAAGACGACGTTTACACCCTTCTTAGCGTGCACCAGGTACTCCCCAGGCCCTTGTCAATGTCATACTCGTGTTTAGCGACCACATAAACCCCCCGAGTAAAAAAAAAATGGGCTAATATTAGGAGAATTTTTAATAAAACTCCAGAAGACGACGTTTACATCATCCTTAGCGCGCACCAGGGACACCGTAGACCCTTGTTAATGTCATATTCGTATTCAGCGACCATAAAAACCCCCCGAGTACAGAAATTGGGCTGATATTAGGAGGATTTGTAGTAAAACTCCAGAAGACGACGTTTACGCCATCCTTAGCGCGCACTAGGTGCTCCGCAGGTTCTTGTCAATATCATGTTTAGCGACCTCGAAAACCCCCGAGAAAGAAATTTGGGCTTATTTCTATCATGATTTACCTAGTTATAAATTTGCAATTGCAAATTTTAAAATGCATGAAAATGCATTTTTTTTAATGACAAATGCAGTTTTTCATCTTCCATTAATTAAATTTGTTCACAAAGTTTCTAGACGTTCATACGAATCGAATATAAAAAACCGCATTCAAATCCATCTTACTGCACAAAAAATCCCTCGTAAGGCCTATTTTTGTGCTACGTTTCCTCGACTATTTTTCTAATTTTGACATTTAAAGTGACACTTTTAAAAACTCATTGGCGTTATTAAATATCTAGTTACAAAAAGTAAGATATTTGACAACGTCAATGAGTTTTAAAAAGATTTTTATATTTTACACTTTAATTAAAAAGAATTATATCATATTCAAAATAAATATATATATATATATATATATATATATATATATATATATATATATATATATATATATATATATATATATATATATATATATATATATATATATTATATAATACAGGGTGTCCCAGAAGTAATGGGACACAGAACAACAGCAGATTCCTTAGGTCAAAATAATGCTAGTAACGTAAGATTGCCTTATCCTAAAGTTGATAATAACTAAGATACAGGGTGTCAAACTTTTAATTTTGATTTAGTTTTTTGGTAATAATTTGTAAACTAAATGACATAGCGGTACGAAATTGGGGATCTGGGGTTTTTTGAGGCGAGAAATTTAAATTCGTCCTTACTTTTAATGTTGCTGGTAGAGGGCGCCAGCTACGGCCTACCCCACTTGTTTTAGATGGCATAACTTTTTTTAAGCTTAGTGTATTGACCTGCTTATTAAAAAAGAAGTTACTATAATTTCCTCTGCGTCAAAAATGTATACCTCATGAGAGACTCTAGGAGCAACTGTTTTCGAGATAAATGCATTTTAAAGGACCCCGCAATTTTCTTTTGGAAAATGGTTTTGGACCCATTGTTTTCAAACTTTGCAAAGTAATACTTTTCAACATGCTGATCAAAAGTCTCCACGGGCACAAAACCCAAAAACTCCTCTAACCCCCCCAAAATCAGCCCTAAAGGTCACTAGGGATTTGGAGATCAATAATAGTAGGCTTTGACCTAGATGACGTTAATTACTATTTGCAAACAAAAATATTTGACAGTGACACTTGCTAATCAAACGATTATCATTGATTAAGCTACGAATAGTTTAAAATTATAATCGTTGTGAATGATTGTTACATTTTAATTAATAGTTAAAATAAGGAAGATGAAATGATTTTGGTAATCGGTGAGTGTCATGTCATGTCATGTTAACTTAAACCCTTAAGCTAAGCAGTAAATTTAATTACGAGCAGCTTGTTATATGTTACAGGGTGTAAACAATTTTTAAAATATGGTCTGTATTTTTTAATTTCTTTAAATTTCTCAGAAACGGTCAGTTTTAGGTATAGGAATTATAACAATAACTCACCTTTATTTGGTGTATAGTATCTAAAAAATAAAAAAAAATATGGGGTGTTCCATAAGAAAAATATAACTTTGATATGTACTTCTTTTGGTCACCCAATTATATATATATATATATATATATATATATATATATATATATATATATATATATACGAGTATATATAGTTTTTGTTTTCCTGACCGTGTTATTAAATTAATAATTTTTAATTCTCCTGGGTTTTTCGGTCATTTTTTTTTAAATTAATTTGAAATAAAATTAAAACATTTCTTTGACGTTTCGGTTTATTTCCAATTAAACCATCATCAGAATCTTTTGCCTTTCATAAACTTACACTATCTAATAAGATTTAAAAAATTCAAAATAAAGATAAAAACCAAACACTTAAAAACTAAACGATGAAACTATTACGCTTTACATCTTGAATGTTAGTCAACACACAACACAAAGTCACAACAACTAACATTCAAGATGTAAAGCGTAATAGTTTCATCGTTTAGTTTTTAAGTGTTTGGTTTTTATCTTTATTTTGAATTTTTTAAAACTTATAGAGTGTAAGTTTATGAAGGCAAAGATTCTGATGATGGTTTAATTGGAAATAAACCGAAACGTCAAAGAAAATGTTTTAATTTTATTTCAAATTAATTTTTAAAAAATGACCGAACCAGGAGATAAAATTTTTATACTGGGTGACAACAGAAATCACTACCCAGCTTTTTTTTTCTTAAATGAATATATGGCTTTCAAATTTTAGGATAATATATTATACATAAGATGCCGATTTTGGATATTATAACGTATCTATCCTTCCGGTTTAACCGGAAACGACATCAACTTTAATTTCTTTAATGGAACACCCTGTATATTTTTCTGAATTTGGATTCTACGGATCAATTCTAATATAAAGTTTAGCTTATATCTATACTATCTCTGCTTGTTTTTGTAAAAAGAGCGATTGAAGATGTCCAAACGACCGCACATTATGCAGTTTTACGGGAAACCAAATAAATGTTATAAAAATGTATTATGCCTAATTTAATTCTTCCTAAAGACTCTATCTTTGGTGGTCATAATAAAACACATCCGGCTTTACCGGAAGTGCTGAAAATTGTGTTTTCTAATAATGTTACTTCAAAAATTTTAATGCAACACTCTGTATATTTTTAAAATTTGGATTCTACGGGTCACTCCTGATATAAAATTTGTATTAAGTCCTATACCTTTCTTAGTTTTTAAAGATTTTTTTCCCCCTATAACTGCATAATGTGCGGTCGTTTGAAATTTCAATCGCCCTTTTCTAAAAACTAACAAAGATAGGTATAGGGTATAATACAGATTTTATATTAGAAATGACCCGTAGAATCAAATTTTAAAAATATAC